>JXCR01147295.1:10705-57211 GCA_002079205.1 Phalaenopsis hybrid cultivar
GCTTGGTTTAATGTCCTCAGCCTGAAATACCATTTGATCTGTTGGGTTGACTTAACATTAAAACTTCATTAAATTGTGGTATGTGTCATTCATAATAATGTTTCAATCGATGCCCATTAACTTTAAATATTTTTCCAGTGTTACGATTTTTAACAAAAATTGTTCCAAAATGATAAACTTTAATCACTTTAAGTGGTCATAACCATTAGGATTTCAGTTTTCCTGGAGATAATCTCAATCTTGTATTATATAATAAAACTTCTTTTTCAGGTTCAAACTTCTTTTGAATAATCTTCTGATCATGCCATATTTTCATTTTCTCTTTATAGATTTTAGCATTATCATATGTTTCATTTTTAATCTTCTCAAGTTCATTGAGTTGCAATAATCTTTTCTCACCAGCATCCTTTAAATCAAAATTAAATTCTTTAATAGCCTAAAATGCTTTATGCTCCAATTCTACTAGTAAGTGGGATGTTTTTCAAAAAATAAATCTAATGGGGACAATCCTATGGGTGTCTTATAATCAGTTATGTATGCTCATAATGCAATATCTAATCTAGCAGACCAATCCAATTTATAAGGATTTATAGCTTTTTATAAAATTTATTTAATTTCATGATTTGATATCTCTACTAGACCGCTAGTCTGAGGATGATAAATAGTAGAGAATTTATGCATAATATCATATTTTTTAATCAGTTTTTTGATTCTCTTATTTCTAAAATGAGATCCTCCATAAGTAATTATTCCTCTCGACATTCCATATCTTGTAAAAATATTTTTAATTAAAAATTTAGAAACACTCCGAGCATCACAATCTAGGTACAACAACAACTTCAATTTGAGCATCACATTTAGGTACAACAACAGCTTCAATCCATTTGGACATATAATCAACAACAAGCAATATATATAAATTCCCAAATGAAGGCATAAATGGTCCCATAAAATCTAATTCCAACACATTAAAAATTTCAACTTCTAATGTGTAATTTAGAGACATTTCATTTCTTTTAGAAATATTTCCTGCTCGTTGACATCAATCACACATTTTAATATATTCATTAACATCTCTAAAAAAAGTAGGCCAATAAAATCCTACTTGCAAAATTCTATATGCAGTTCTATTTGTTCTAAAATGTCCTCCAAATTCAGAATCATTGTATCTTTCAATTATCTGTTGAGTTTCCTCATAAGAAACACACCTTCTAATAATTAGATCTTTAGATTGTTTGAATAAATATGGATCATTCCAAACATATAATTTTGAATCATATATAAATTTATTTAATTATTGATTTTTGATATCAGGTGGTAAAATATCATTTACAATATAATTTACTATATCAACATACCACGGTACATTCATTTCATCAATAATATATAATTGTTCATCAGAGAAATTCTCTAAAATTTCATTTGCAAAATTAGTTAATATTTCTCTTTCTAGTCTAGACAAATGTTCATCTATTTGATTATCATTTCCCTTTCTATCAACTACGGTAAAATCAAACTCTTGTAATAGAAATATCCATCCAATTAATCTTGGTTTAACATCCTTCTTTTGCATCAAGTATTTATTAGCAGAATGATCTTTATGCACTATACATTTAGTTCCAATTAAGTAAGGTCTAAATTTATCAAAGGCATAAACAATAGCAAATAACTCTCTTTCAGATGCACTACACATTTTATTCCAATTAAATAAGGTCTAAATTTATCAAAGGCATAAAAAATAGCTAATAACTCTCTTTCAATGGTAGGGTAGTTAATTTGAGCATCATTTAGAGTTTTACTAGTATAATATATCACTTTAAAAACTTTGTTGTGCCCTTATCCTAAAACAACCCCAATAACATAATCACTAACATCACACATCATTTCAAATGGTTTCTCCCAATCAGGTAAAACTATTATAGGTGAAGTGATTAATTTTTCTTTCAATAATTCAAATGCTTTTATGCATTCCTCATTAAAATAAAATTTTGTATCTTTTTCTAAAAGTTGATATAATGGTTTAGTTCATTTAGAAAAAAAATTTATGTAACGTCTGTAGAAACCAGCATGTCCTAAAAGCTTCTTACCCCTTTAACATTAGTTAGGGGTGGTAATTTTTCAATAACTTGAATTTTTGTAGAATCTACTTCCATGTTATTTTCAGAAATTTTATGCCCAAGTACAATTCCTCCTCCAACCATAATTGACATTTTTCCCAATTTAGTACTAGATTAATTTTTTCTCATACTTCCAGAACTTTTTCTAAATTATTTAATCATAATTCAAATGAAGTTCTAAATACTGAAAATCATCCATAAACACTTCCACTCCATGTTCAATAAAATTGCTAAAAGCTGACATCATACATCTTTAAAATGTTGTTGGTGCATTGCATAGTTCAAAAGGTATTCTACGAAAAGCAAATGTTTCATATGAGCTAGTAAATGTTGTCTTCTCTTGATCTGGAGCAATTGGAATTTAGTGATAACTGGTATATTCATCTAAAAAGCAATATTATTTGTTCCCAGCCAATCTATCCAACATTTGGTATAGAAAAGGTAAAGGAAAGTGATCTTTTCTGGTGGTCACGTTTAATTTTCGATAGTCAATACAAATTAGCCAACCAGTAACTTGTCTTATTGATATTAATTCATTTTTCTCATTTTCTTCAACAGTCACTCATCCTTTCTTCGGAACACGGTGAATTGGACTTACCCAAGCATTTTCTGAAATATGATATATAATTCCAACATCTAGTCATTTTAAAATTTCTTTTTTAACGACTTCTTTCATTATTGGGTTTAATCTCCTCTGAGGATTAGCTTTTGGGTCATATTGTTCATCTATATAATTCTGTGCATACAAATAGAAGAACTAATTCCTTTAATATCTGCTAAAGTCCATCCTAAAGTCTTTTAATATTTTTTTAACATCTCTATTAATTTTTGTTTTTGAATTTTTGTTAATTCAGAAGATACAATAACAGACAATGTAGATGACTCTCCTAAAAACACATATTTTAAATGGGTAGATAATATTTTCAGTTCAAGTTCAGGTGGTTTAATACTTGAAGGAATAAGATTTGTTTTATCGTTTTCCAACAAGTTTAAAGTTTCAAATTTGCCTTAAATATAATCCAAATCTTCTTCTTTTATTTTGTCTTTATTTTAAAAAAAATCTTCTTGCTTTAATTTGTCTTCAAACTCATTCTTGAATTGCTCATTACTCAGATAATCAGTTAGTTCCATCCTAAAACATTCATTATCTTTTTCTATTGATGGATATTTTATAGTTTTTGCAATATTAAATATTACTTTTTGATCACTAAATCTCATTATTAATTCTCCTTTTTGCACATCTATCACAGCTCTCCCTGTTGCAAGAAATAGTCTCCCCAAAATAATAGGAATTTCTTTGTCTTTCTCCATATCCAATACTATAAAGTCTACAGGGAAAATAAATTTATCAACTTTTACTAATACATCCTCTATAACTTCTTTTGGATAAGTTATTAATTGATCAACTAATTGAAGAGTTACAGTAGTAGGGGAAATCTCTCCCAAATCTAAATGTTTAAAGATCGATAAAGGCATAAGATTGATACTCGCTCCTAAATCACATAAAACTTTTCCAAAAAACTTTTCACCAATAGCACAAGGTATAATAAAACTACCGGGATCTTTTCATTTTTTAGAAAGCTTTTTCTAAATAATAGCACTATACTCTTCACTGAGTGCAATGGTCTCATGATTTGAAAACTTCTTTTTGTTGTTTAGTATATCGTTCATAAATTTCACATAACTTGACATTTGTTTTAAAGTTTCAACTAAAGAAATGTTTATCTTTAACTTCTTAAGGATTTCTAAAAATTTTGTAAATTGTTTATCTTTATTCTTCTGCTTCAGTTTTTGAGGAAATAGAGGTAATGATTTTTCTAAATGACCTTGTGTTTGTTCATTTTCATTTTGGTCTCTTGGCATTTCTTACTTCTCTTCATCAACTTCAGTTTCTCTTTGGATCCTTGTTTGAACTTCTTTTCCACTTCGTAATTGAATAACTTTAATTTACTCCTTATTTTGATCTTTTGGATTAACTTCCACTGTACTCGGAAGAATTCAAGAAGGTCTGTTACTGAGTGTAGTAGAAATATGTCCTAATTGATTTTCAATATTTCTAATAGGAGCCCCTTGATTCTGTATTTGATTTTCCATGTTTAACATTACTTCTTCCATCATCAACTTCTTTTCCTTAACTTGTGGGTTAGGATTAGAGTTAAATCTAGGAGGATAATAAGGTTAATAACTAGGATTTCCTTGGTTGTTCAAATTTTTAGAGGGATTCACCAAATTGTTATAATTATTCCAACTAAAATTAGGGTGATTTTTCCATTCAGGATTATAAAAGTTAGAATAGGATTGTTATTTTGATTATTTATAGTATTTAAAGTTTCATAAGATGATTGAGTATCAATGATCTGTCCTAGTGAATTTTCCTCTAATATTGGTGTGATAATAGTTCACTCCTATTTGATCAATCTTTTTTGAAATAACAGTAATTTGGGGTGCTAAAATAAACATTGCATCAGAATCATGAATACTAGCTACTCTATAATGATTTATCTTTTCAGAGGGCCATTGAAAAATGTTAGTAGTTATCTCTCAATTAAATAATATGCTTCATCAAAAGGTTTTGATAATAGCGATCCATCCACAATAATATCTATAATAGATCTAAGTGATCCTACTAATCCATTATAAAATGTTTGAATTATTAACCAATATAGGTAAAGCTTGGTGTGGATGTTTTCTAAGAAGATATTTAAATCTTTCCTAAGCTTCATATATCGATTCCCTTCAAACTGACAAAAAGATGTAATGTCATTTCTAAGCTTAGCAATTTTTTAGGGTGGAAAATATTTAACTAAGAGTTTTTATGATAGTTCTCCCCAAGTTCTGATAGATCTAGGTGCTGATGAATTTAACCAAGCCTTAGCTTTATCCGTTAGTGAAAAAGGAAAAAGTCTAAGCCTAACAACATCATTAGACACTCCGTCATATTTAAAAGTAACACAAATTTCTAGAAAACTACCAAGATGTAAGTTTGGATCTTCAGTAGGTGTTCCTCCAAACTGATTATTTTATATCATTTGGATAATAGCAGGTTTAAGCTCAAATGAATTAGCAATAACAACAAAATTTTGAATAGTCAAGTGAAGTTCATCTGTTGTCGGATTAGCATATTCTTTTAAAGATTTTTGTTTATTTGATTATTTAAAATATTCTCCATTTCATTAAAATTTTTAATTTCTTTTTATTTTTTTCAAAATTTTCTAATGGTATGCTCTAATTCTGAATCGTAAGGTACTAAACCTTCAGATCTAATAGTTGGCATAAACAAATATAATAAACAAAGAAAAATTTCTTAAAAATAACTCTTGAATAATTTTTTTTTTTTTTTTGGAATTTTGAATTTTGAATTTTTTTAATTTTTTGATATAATTATCTCTAAATTTCCTAATTTACCAAATCTATCTAATTTACTGTTACCTTCCCCGACAACAATGCCAAAAACTTATTCCTGACAATATAGTTGTGTAAAAATTATATAGTTGACTCCACTATGAAACAATGCCAAAAGCTTGATACAATATTTTATGAATAAGAAATTTAAGTAATTAATGTTAGGATTCTATGCAAGTATACATATCGTTATCAAGTAATAAAGGACTTTCTATTCAAGCCCCAAATATTGATCCCACGGGAAATGTTTAAATTTGAAATGATAAATTTACTAGGAAATTCACAGAAAGGCAATACAAAATTAGTGTCCCTAATTTTAAATATTAAGATATTATCAGAACTAAATTATTTAACTAATAACAAAACTGAAATACAAAGTTTAAACAGTAACTACTAAACTATTAAACTATGAAACTATGTTTATGTGATGAAGATTTTTTATGTGAAAAAATATCTTTCCTACTGTAATGAGAATCTGGTAAACTGAGATGAGATAAATGGTTCTATTATGTATTGTGTCAAATAAGAGCAATTTTAATTCACTACCCTGATACAGTATTATAGAAAATCATTAGCTAATCCCAGGTTTAGTCCCTAAATCCGTGACTAGGCTAGAAGGATACTGGCTCCCACTCCAGATCTCCCACTTGCCTTCACCTAAAAGCTAACTCTCACTTTAGTTCTTAAACACTAAGAGCGAATTGGAGATTTTATTTTGTCACCCTAAAGATTCTCGAATTCTACACTCAATAAAATATATTTCCCTATTTATTTGCACTTAATTCCATGAATGAAGTTCTCCTTCATGGAATAAAATGTGATCCTCACTCTGTTGTAGAACACATACTCCATTTTCCGGATCATATGTTTCACAACATATTTTAATAATTAAATTGGGCAGATTGAAAAGTAAATTAAGTTTGGAGTTGAAAATCCATCACAATTTATTTTATATTTTAATATTGACACATTCATATTATCTCTTTATTTCACCATATCTCAAAGTAAGGAGAAAGATAAAGAAAACTACTCAGAGTTCATGAGAAGATATAATAAAACAAAATTTTCATATATAAAAGAAAGTTCATACAACACTAATAAACAAACAACACTTATTTAAAACTCTTTCTCAAAGCAAATCCCAATTTATTTTATATTTTACTATTGACACATCCATATTATCTCTTTATTTCATCATATCTCAGAGTTGGGAGAAAGATAAAGTAAACTACTCAGAGTTCATGAGAAGATACAATAAAACACAAATTTCATATATAAAAGAAAGTTCATACAACACTAATAAACAAACAACACTTATTTGAATCTCTTTCTCAAAGCAAATCCCTTATAGTCTTTCCTTAGAAATGCAGGAAGAAGATATCTCTCACTTTTCTCCTTCTCCAACACCTCTTGTAGCCTCTTCTAGGAAATGTAGGAAGAAGAAATCTCTCACTTTTCTCATTCTCTAACACTCTTAGAAAAGTTTTCTTTAGAAATAGAAGAAGAAGATGTCTCTCACTTTTCCCTTTCTCCAACACTCTTACAGCTCTTCTGGAAAATGAAGGAAGAAGAAATCTCTCACTTTTCTCCTTCTTCAACACTCTTAGAGAAGAGTTCACACTTAATCTCACAACAAAACTCTAAACTATAAGAACAATGGACTCTAAATGGTTGTGGAATGAAAAATGGAGGAATGTGTTGTGCGGAAAGTTGAATTGGGGTGATGGAATGGCAGGAAGAGTCACTTTTTGATCAATTTTGACCCTAAATAATGCCTAGAGTCGGTTCTCCTAGAGGTGCTTCCAAAATCTCTTCAAAATGCATCCATATTCATTTAATCTTCTAGAAATCAAGGCTGAACCGACAATGGCACCGTCGGTGCCAGTGTCCCGTAATTAAATTCAATGCTCTCTGTCAAACAACGCCAATGACACTGCTTCTGGCACCGTCGGTGCCAGTGTCCCGTAATTAAATTCAATGCTCTCTGTCAAACGACGCCAATGGCACTGCTTCTGGCACCGTCGGTGCTGAACAAATTTCAACTTCATCATTTTTGTTACAAATTTTATCATGTTTGCTTCCTTCTTGCTTCAAGTCCTAAAATTAAATAACTTGCAAGAAAACATACAATTACCTTCTATTAAAGTGCAATATCACCAAAAATGAGTATAAAATATGGGTCTAAAAATGCATATATCCATTAAAGTGCAATATCACAAAAAATAAGTATAAAATATGGGTCTAAAAATGCATATATTTTCGTATCACAGTCTGACCCAAAACCTTCATCAAAATCAATATCAAACATTTCTTCTTTTGGATGACCCAAATATTTTAGCCATTATAACTCATAAAGAAGATTGTGCAAGTAATTGTTGCTGGATGGGCAATGATGACCTTCCCTCTATTCGATCATCAACTCATTTCATTTCATATTAAATTGAACCTGAACAACAAGAGGTTTAAATGAAATATTTCCAATAAAAAAACTTACATAGAAAAAAAAAAGAGAAAACCCAAACCTTTTTGAAGCCACAAATGAAATATTTCCATGACAAACTTAAATAGAACCCTTTCAAAATAAATATAAGCTTAAATAAAACTTTTTAAGATAAAACTTAAGTGTTTTAAAACTTTTTTGAAATAAAATATAAATAAAATCTTTCCACTTTATAACCTTTTCAAAATCAAAACACAAGATAAAATCTTTCTCAAAATAAATTACAGCCTAACTAAAACTTAAATAAAAATAAAACCTATATAAAACACTTTCAAAACCAAAGTAATCTCATAAAAGGAAACATAAACAAAACTTTATCAGAGCAAAAACAAACTTAAACACAACTAAGCAAAACAGTTTTCAAACAAAAACGTAACACTATTTCAAACCTAAGTAAGACTTTTTCTCAAAAGAACCACATTTCATGAGTTCACCAAATGTATAGAATCACACATCAAATTTATATAAGTTTGCCAATCCCCTTGATAATTAACTTGTGAAAAACTTATACATTTTATAGGTTTTTCCCATGAATGAGCATGTTCTCATTCTAGAATGTGATTTATAAGATTAACTCTTTAGCACAAAAGTCTTTAACAATTTCAGATTTACACATTTCTCATATTAAGTTCACTCACATGCTTAATAATATCTTTATGTGCGATAAATTTTTTTACAAAATAACCTTTTCATGTGTATGAAAATAAAAATCTTGAAAATATAAGTATGTGAATGAAACTTAAGTGTGAATTGTATAAGCATGAATGGCTTACATAACTTACCTATTTTGACATGTATGATTTAATATATATAATGGTAAACCAAACACTAGAAGTCAAACATATGAGAAAATAATTAATGGGAACACCAACCTAGTACAGAAAACCAAGTGTTAAAATCTGAGAAACTTATTTTCACAATGACTAGATCCCCTGACTTTAATCAACATTCTTTCACCTTTGAGATATAGTAACTTGGCATTCATATTTTGGCCTTTTCTTGTCATAAAGATGCCTGATCTCGAAGCTACTCTAAGAGTTTTAGCGAACTTTCAGGCCCTCATTATTTACTACTTTCTAATAATTTAGTTTAGACTCTTCAAAATTTGAAGCAATAAGAAACCATTGACTAAATACATTTTACTTGAAAAGGAGGACTGCTTCAACTCTGTGAGAGGGAGCAAAAGGTGTTTAACCGATGAAGTCACTTTAGGCCACTTATCTTTGAATCATTCCAGCTTTTTTAGAGTAACTTTAGAATAAGCTTATTAGTAAGTTCTGCTTGGTCATTACTCTTGTGATAATAAACAAATGTGAACTTGAGCCCTATCACTTGGCTACTGTAAACACTTTCATCTTTTTGTCTGTAAAATTGTTACCATTGTCAATGATAATAACCATAGATATCCAAATCGACAGATGATGTCAGTTAACTTGAAGTTTCAGACAATGTCAGTCGTGATCCTAGCAAAAGGCATGACTTTAATCCATTTAGAGAAATAGTCCATCATTAATTGAATATATTTTTGTTTGTCTTTCTAATAAGAAGTGTCCTTAAAAGGTCCATCCCCTAAACTGCGAAGGGTCATAGGTTGTTTATAGGCTATCGTTTGTGTGAAAATTGAAGCCATATTGGGGAAAATTTCTAACATCTTTGCATCTTTTGAAAAATTATATAACATCTTTTTGGAGGTTAGGCCAAAAATATCATTATTTGAGGATTTGATTAGGCAGGGTTCTTTCATCAAAATTGTTGTCACATTCTCGAGATTAAATTTCTTGTACGATTTTATCTTTCTCGCTTCTCTAATGTATTTTAAGAAGGTGGAAGTGAAGGACTTTCATAATAATTTTTCATTGTGTGTGGCTTTGATTTTAAACTTTCAAAGATCTTTAACATCTGTTGGGATTGCCTGTCAATAAATATTATAGGAGCGGAGTGATTCAACCACCATTTGGTTGAATATGTAGATTTAAAACTTCAACCTTTTTATGGTGGGCTGGTACTAGTTCATGAACCACCAATTTTAGATGTTTCCATTAAAAAGAAAATTGGAAAATATTTTCATCTTGCAGAATGTGTTTGATTTATAAATGCTCGAGTTTGTCTATTGTCACTTTAGGTTTAGTCATATATTTGAGCATGATCTGATCTCGAGTTTTGAATAGCCCAGTGATTTGGTCGACCACTAGTTTAGGATCAGATCTAAGTAGTAGATGAGTTATCCTAATTCCTATTGAAAACCTAAGATTGATAATTAAAGCTTTACATTATACTTAATTATTAGTAGCATTAAAGTTGAGTTGAATTGAATGATTTCCAATATATTACCATGCGTATTTGTTTTTGTAAGATCTCTAATGCTCAATCAACTTAAATTATCAAGAGCTTGTATACGTTCAAACTAATTTCTTCCTTTGTTAATCCTTCAGAAAAGTTGGCTAGAAAGTCAGCGATTGGGTCTTGATGGTTGTTGTAGGTGTATATAAAATACTAAACTCATTGGATGGTGTGAGCATGAAATATATGTTGGATAAAATTTATTATCCATGCATAACCACACAGATGATGTTTGGTATTTTAAATATTTCAAATGATGGCCAGTTAATACATGGATGGTGTGAGCGTGAAATTATGGTTGTAATTTTCTCATTGAGATAATATGTGCTAACGCAAGTTTCTTCATTATCATGTATCTCTGCTAAGTTCCTTGAAGTGTTTTACTAGCATAATAGGTCAAGTAATTATCATTTATTTTCATATATGATGAGCAATGGGTTGATAATTTTTTGTTGACTCCAAAATAAATATCTAATTCTTTGATAGGGACGGGAATGTGCAGCAAAAACATTGATGATAATAGATTCATGAGCAGTGTGAAGGCCTGCTTAGATTCTATTCTCCATGCAAACTAATTGACAGGTCTAATAGTTTTGAAGAATGGAGAATAGTGATCTCCATATGTCAAGATGAATCTACTAAGACCTGCAATTTTTCTCAGTCAAGACTTGCATCCTTTTAAGGTTCCTTAGTGAGTTTATAGATAACTGAGAAATTTCTTAGATGTAGCTCCAAAAATATTATTTAAGATGGTTAAGCTTGAGCTTGAACTTAGAGTGTCAAAATTTTCTTGGAGGTCCAACATGTGTTGTCATGGTGATTCACTTTGTACTAAGATTTCAACGATATAAACTTCAATATTTCTGTCTTTCTTTTTGAATAATAAAGATTATATCTACCAACGTTTGATATGTTACTCCAATACTATTTAAGCAAAAAGGCATAACATCGAGGCAAACTCTTTCTTTAGTGATGAAGACAATCATTGGAACGTGATTTAGATGCATCATAATTTGATGACAGCCAGAAAAAACATACAAGAAGCTCATGATTGGGTAACAAACTGCTGCATTGACTCAAGCATTGATTTGTGTCAATAGATGGCTATCCTTAAGGTAAGATATGTGACAACGACTTTTTATATACCTAAAAATACAAGAATTTGACATCGCTACTTGGAGATTTAAACCCTCAGCAATGACGCCAAAAACTTGATGCAACTTTTAATATACAAGAATTTATGAACCCATATTTATATATTTATAATAATTTTGTTAAGTCAGAATTTCAAAAGCAAGTATACGTATCGCTCAAGTAATACAGAGCTCTAGTGGAGTCCTGTTTATCGATCCCACTGGGAAGCGAGGTAAGAGGTCCTTAGTCAAATCCTAGTCTACTACAATTAGTCCTTAGTTTGAAATGTCGATTNTCTATTATTTACCCTCTTCCGAGCTCATAAAGAACATTGACTAATCCAGAGTTTCGTCCAAAATTTCAAGGTTAGGCTGGGAGCATACCTGCTGTGAGGGCTAATAATCTCGCATCAATTTACAGTCAATTGGACCAAATTGAGGATTTTAATCTGTCACCTTAAAATCTCTAATTCTACATCCAACAAAGTATATTTACTTATTTATTTGCACCAAACTCCATAGATGACATACTCTCCCATAAAATCAAATGTGATGCTCCCCATATTGTAGAAATCATAGCCATTTCAAAACATATGTTTCTTAAAACATTTTAACATTTCAATTGGTCAAATGAAAAAGTAAATGAAGATTGGAATTCAAATCATCATAAATTATTGATATTTAAAACCATATAAAACAAAATCAATTCTTCACAAAACCATATCTCAAAGTAGGGAGAAGAATAAAGAAGACTACTCAGATTTCATGAGAAGAATATGAAAAAACATGGATTTCATATATAAAAATAGGTTTACAAAACAAAAGAAATAAATGCACAACTTATCTCACAATCCTTCCTAAGAAAATCTCTAGAAGTTCTTTTCAAGTCTTTCTCTCTTTACAAGCACTCTCAATTCTCTCTTAGAAGTGTCATGATGAAGAAATCTCTCACCTTCCCTCTCCTCTTACAATACTTGAAGAAAATCTTTAAGCCCTTAACTTATATCTCTCTCTATCTCTTCTTTTCGCCCCCTTCACATGCCTCACACACACACTCTAGAAGTCATCTTCTTTTATTAGAGGTTGTCTCCCTCCAAAAAAAATTCAAAATTCCTCCCTTTAAATTTCTATCCAAAAGTCTACTATTTTTAATTCAAAAGACGTGTCCATTGATCCAAGAGACATATCTCTTAATAAAAGAATCTTCCAAAGTGTCTAGATATATTGAATCAATCTAAAGGGTATTTAGAACAAATGTCCCTTTTGAAATTCACGCAAAATTTGTTTTGAGCAGCCTTAGTCCGCAAAAAATCATCTCTGGCGCATCTTGCACCAGCTCTTTGTCAAATGGTGCATCTAGCGCCAATCTCGTGCATCTTGCGTTAGGTTGCTAAAGATCGCACTGTTCTAGGTTTTGGCGCATCTTGCGCTAGTTCTCTGTATGTTGGCGCATATTGCACTAGAATCCCACAATTCGTTATTTGGGCTCCAAATTTCATCATTTTTGCTACTTTTGCTTGAAATACCTAAAAGTAATATACTTGCAAAAAAAATGAAAGTACTTTTCTTTAAAGTGCAATATAAAAAAAAATAAGCATAAATTATATACTTAAAACTACATGGTAATTTGTTGTATCACTCTCTTAGGTTGCTAATACTCCCAACGTGGTTAGAGCGATTAGCTCATGGAATATAGTGTCTTACAAAACGTGCATAACACTGTAAACCTAACATAAATCTTTTTCATGAAGTAATTACTTTTGAAAGTTAAGTAAAGCTATTTGCATAAAAAGCTAAAATAGTTTTCATGAAATCTTATAAAGGTCCACGGACTAATCACTTGGATCGAGGTTAAGAGTTACCTTTCCTCAGATTGCTAGGTTTGTAGTTTTTGCTAGTGTTGGATAGAAAAGCACATAGCCCAGCTCTGAGCCGCTACTAATATTATGCACATAGTCTCTGTCTTTTATATGTAACATCGGGCTTTGTTTTACTTGCTTGTAGTTTTTTTCTTTGATGACTTATTTTGGGTTTCTTTCGTGTCAAATTCTCTTTGCAATTTATTAAAACTCCTGCATTTTATTATTCCAAGTTTATGTCACTAACCCATGCAGCTGCAGCAGAAGCACCAAGTTCGCACGCCAAATTTATTTATTGCACTTATACTACTTTACCTTATAACATTCTCTTACTCATGTATGTTTCGTTTTACTTGCAAAAAAAACAACAAAAATACACTTTCAAAAATAATAATACAACTTTAAACCTTTCGAACACACTTAACTTACTCCTTGGGAGTTTACGAGGATCTCTCGGATGAGGTAACCTACAATAGCTAACAAGAATTCTTTGGCCTAAATAAATTTAACCGCTTGTCTAGACTAAGTAAACTCAATACAAAATAGTTGTACCAAGAAGATGAAACTGTGAAATCTTGACCGATGTTGCCTAACTTAAATTAAAATCCCTCACCCCAAATATTGGAACAATAATGATAAATAAAATGAAAACATAAAACATAAACGATCATAATTCATAACACAGATAATCCTTGAAGTTGTTACCTCGACGAGGAGCTTGTAGCGAGTTACAAGCAGAGGACAACGGTTTACAATAACAAAACAAGTGTACATCAGTGACAACGACTTTTTATATACAAGAATTTATGAACCCAAATTTATATATTTATAATGATTTTGTAAAGTCACAATTTCAAACACAATTATATGTATCGCTCAATAATATAGAGACTCTAGTGGAGTCCCATTTATCAATCCCACACGGAAGCAAGGTAAGAGGTCCTTAATCAAATCCTAGTCTACTACAATTAGTCCTTAGTTTGGAATGTCGATTAAAATGATGTTTTNAATTTTCACGAACACCTTATTTTTCACACAAATAGTTTTTTTAGACACTTTTTCATTTAAAAACAGTTTTCACACAAAACAGTTTTTACGACACTACAGTTTTGCAATTCTAAGCCTAATTACTTCAACTAAAATACTCCTAAAGTTCTTACCGAAGCTTATCCGGCAATGGCGCCAAAAACTTGACAATGAATTTTTATATATAAGAATTTAGGAACCGAGATTTATTATTTATATTGATTTTGTAAAGTCACAATTTCAAACGCGAGTATAAGTATCGCTCAAGTAATATAGGGCTCTAGTGGAGTCCCGTTTATCGATCCCACAGTGAAGCGAGGTAAGAGGTCCTTAGTCAAATTCTAATNTCAGAGAGGAGCCAGGAAGGCAATTCTTGGTTTAGTACACTAATAAAATGCTGTAGGAGTAGAGGTTAGATTATGGAAAAACAAACCCTTGCTTTGATTTTGTCTGCTCTTAGGTTGTTGACAACGACTTTATATATACTTAAATTTATGAACTCAGATTTATATATTTATAATGATTTTGTAAAGTAACAATTTCAAACACAAGTATAAGTATCGCTCAAGTAATACAGGGTTCTAGTGGAGTCCCGTTTATCGATCCCACAGGGAAGCGAGGTAAGAGGTNGTATTCACTTTCGTATGTCCTTTTGAAATATTCATAGCTTAAATACTCATTAATGTCCATTTTGAAGCATTTGATCTCTTATTCTTTTGCAAGGTATTGAAAGCGACTTTTTATATACCTAAAAATACAAGAATTTGGCACCACTACTAAAAGATTTAAACCCTCGACAATGATGCCAAAAACTTGATGCAACTTTTAATATGCAACAATTTATGAATCCAAATTTATATATTTATAATGATTTTGTAAAGTCAAAATTCCAAATGCAAGTATACGTATCGCTCAAGTAATGCAAGGCTCTAGTGGTGTCTCGTTTATCGATCCCATAGAGAAGCGAGGTAAGAGTTCCTTAGTCAAATCCTAGTCTACTACAGTTAGTCCTTAGTTTGGAATGTCGATTAAAATGATGTTTTATCTAGCAACTACTCCTAAATGCAAGTGTTAAATGTAAAGATAATTATTATAACTAAATGCAAATATTAATTCTAAAGATAACCCTTTTTGGATGGATTGGTTTGGATAATTTTGAAATATTAAAAACTACTATTCTTATGTAATGAATTGGATAATGTAAAGGAGTGAGATGCATTAAATTTTGTATGNCCCCGGCAACGGCGCCAAAAACTTGACAACGACTTTTTATATGCAAGAATTTATGACCCCAGATTTATAAATTTATAATGATCTTGTAAAGTCACAATTTTAAACGCAAGTATACGTATCGCTCAAGTAATACAGGGCTCTAGTGGAGCCCTGTTTATTGATCCCACAGGGAAGCGAGGTAAGAGGTTCTTAGTCAAATCCTAGTATACTACAATTAGTCCTTAGTTAGGAATGTCGATTAAAATGATGTTTTATCTATCAACTACTCCTAAATGCAANAATTTTTGAAGTTATTATTTTGAAAGTTTTTCATTTCTAGTTTTTCGAGTCCTCTTTGTATTTTTTTTTCTTTTTTTTAAACTCGGGATCATAAGACACAAGTGTTGCAGATCCTTTGTTTCGTATACGCAACACAACAAACAATATATTAACAATTAAACAAATAACAAATGAAATATATTCAACACAATAAAACATTTTCACGAACACCATACTTTTCACACAAACAGTTTTTTTTAACACTTTTTCATATAAAAATTTTTTTTCACACAAAACAGTTTTTTACAACACTACAATTTTCCACGTCTAAGCCTAATTACTTCAACTAAAATTCTCCTAAAGTTCTTACCGAAGCTTCCCCGGCAACGGCGCCAAAAAATTGACAACGACTTTATATGTGCTTAAATTTATGAACCCAGATTTATATATTTATAATGATTTTGTAAAGTCACAATTTCAAACGCGTATCACTCAAGTAATACAGAGCTCTAGTGGAGTCCCCTTTATCGATCCCACAAGGAAGCGAGGTAAGAGGTCCTTAGTATAATTCTAATCTACTACAATTAGTCCTTAGTTTGGAATGTCGATTAAAATGATATTTTATCTAACAACTACTCCTNCTAGGAGAATTTTAAGATATTAAAAACTACTATTCTTATGTGATGAATTGGATAATGTAATGGAATGAGATGCATTAAATATTGTATGTGCCAAATAGGACAATCCTATTCTTTACCCTTTGGTCCAAGCATAAAGAACATTGACTAATCCTATGCTTGCTTACTGAATCTCTGGCTAGGTTGGGAGGATACTGACTCTTACTTTGGAGCTCCCATGTTCCCCTCGCCTGAGGGCTAACATCTCCGCTTTAGCACTCAAACAATAGGACCGAATTGAGGATTTTAGTCTGTCACCCTAAAATCTCTAATTCTATGCCCATCAAAGTATATTTCCCAATTTATTTGCACTCAACTCCCATGAACTTAACCATCCACGAANCTATTATTTACCCTTTGGTCAAGACATAAAGAACATTGACTAATCCTATGCTTGTTTACTGAATCCGTGGCTAGGCTGGGAGGCACCGGCTCTCACTTCGGAGCTCCCACGTTCCCCTCACCTGAGGGCTAACATCTACACTTCAGTTGTTCCCCTCGCTTGAGGGCTAACATCTACACTTCAACATCTTTGGTCCAGTTATAAAGAACATTGACTAATCCTATGCTTGTTTACTGAATCCGTGGCTAGGCTGGGAGGATACTGGCTCTCACTTCGGAGCTCCCACGTTCCCCTTGCCTGAGGGCTAACATCTACACTTCAACACCACCTCTCACTTCGGAGCTCCCACGTTCCCCTCGCTTGAGGGCTAACATCTACACTTCAACACCCAACTCTCACTTTGGAGCTCCCACGTTCCCCTCGCCTGAGGGCTCGTAGCTAGGCTGGGAGGATACCGGCTCTCACTTCGGAGCTCCCACGTTCCCCTTGCCTGAGGGCTGACTAGGCTGGGAGGATACCGGCTCTCACTTCGGAGCTCCCATGTTCCCCTCGCCTGAGGGCTATTAGGCTGGGAGGATACCGGCTCTCACTTCGGAGCTCCCACGTTCCCCTCGCCTGAGGGCTAAAAGCTGGGAGGATACCGGCTCTCACTTCGGAGCTCCCACGTTCCCCTCACCTGAGGGCTAACATGTCTGGGAGGATACCGGCTCTCACTTCGGAGCTCCCACGTTCCCCTCACCTGAGGGCTAACATCCCGCTTCAGTGCTCAAATAATAGGACCAAATTGGGGATTTTAGTATGTCACCCTAAAATCTTCAATTCCACGTCCATCAAAGTACATTCCCCTATTTATTTGCATTCAAATCCCATGAACTTAACCATCCATGGAATCTGAATGTGGTTCTAATTGTTGAGAATTACACAGTTCACTTGGGTCTTAATACAATACAACAAATTTTAACACTAAAACACGCCTTTATTGCAATGTAAATTAAGTGCAAGTAAAAACCATCACATTGATAATTAAATTTCCTTGTAACATGCATCACAAAATTCTAAACATGAATTCTACTCATTACAAAATAAAAGTAAAATGAAAACAATGACATAATCCTCTCATACCATTATTTCCAAACAAGAAGAGAGAGTAAGAGATGCCATCACAAAGCACGAAGAAAAAACAACGGAAACTTCATTTAACTAAAGCAAATCTACTAGATAAGTGTTTGCAAAAATTAAAAGATAATGAAGAACAAAATACTTAGCTTTTTTTCTTTTGAAAGAATGATGAATATCTCTCCCACAAAGTCTCCCGCCGATCCATGCAATGCTAGAACATTTCCTTACAAATTCTCTCAAAATCTTCTTTCTAATCTCTCCAAAAGGGTAGAAATCTATATTTCTACTCCTATTCTAAAAACCCTAAACTTTCTCCACACTTTTCCTAACATTCCTCTCACAAAAATACTTCTTTTTCTAACCTAAATTCGTTCTTTTAAAGTGTAGGGATGAATTTTGAAGAGTTGCCACAAGAATGCTTTCAAAAAGCGCCTAATTACGTTGAATTTCGGCCCATAACCGCCAAAAGTCGGTTCATAGTCGTCCCGGGGGCCATCGGCTGGCTTGAGGGCACTGTCGGCGAGCTTTTCTGTCATTTTTTGATCTTCTCTGGTAAATCCCGCCGTCAACACCGTTTTGGGCGCCGTCGGCGAGCAGACTGCGCAGCTCCACCGTTTGGCTTAGTTTTAGCTCTGTTTCGCCCCATTTCAGTTGTGTTGTGTTCCTAAAAGATATCCCTACAAAATAAGCATGAAAACAACCTTCCTTTAAAGTGTAATCTCATTCAAAAATATGCAAGAAGTGTAAAAGAGATTAAGGAAAACAACATTCCTTTAAAGTGTAATCTCATTAAAAAATATGCAAGAAGTGTAAAAGAGATTAAGCATGGAAAGACTTATCGAAAGGTGATAGGGCAAAATATTATTTCTTGCTCGTTTTTGCTCCAAATTGCATCATTTTTTTTTCTTTTTGTTCCAATGACTATAATTCATCATACCTGCAACAAAACATCAAAAATACCCTTCTTTAAAATGTAATATCATCAAAATTAGTGTAAAATAGTTATGAAAATCTCAACATATTTTCCTTTGGTCAATATGCTCAATTTATTAAAATCTATGTGTATTCTCCACTTGGCATTTAATTTTTTCACCATAACAATGTTTGTTTGTCATTCAAGGTATTACATCTCCCTTATGAATTTGACATTCATCAAATTTAAAACTTCTTTTTGAATAGGTTCATAACTAAATTATTGTTTGTGGCTCGTATCTTTTGCTTAAGAGGCTTGGATCTTGGTTTGACTTTCAAATAATGGTAGGTAACATTTATGAGACTCTAGGTATCTCTCTAGAACTCAATGCAAAATATCTTAGTGATTTCTGAGGACATTCATGAGATGGTCTTGATTTTCTCTACTAAAGTTTGTTCTAACCAAGAAGGCTCTCTCTGCTCCATCTATCGATACAGGCACAACTTTAAGGATCCTTGTAGATTCAACATTGATGCCTTTCTTGTGGTCAAGTAGGAGGAGATCTTTCTTTACATTCTTTATAACTCATAAGTTTGAGACAAAATTAGGTCTCCCCAAATGCTGATAACTTGTTCACCAGCTAAAAATTTGATGTTGTACTGACCAACCAAAGACGTCATTATAAGCATTGAGCACTTTGATGATGATGAAATCAACTATCATAGTGAACAAAATTTCTTCTTCTCCTCAAGTAATTGGGAGGGCAATCAAGGATAGAACTAGTCTCTTTTTTTGGGGGGCGGGTGCAGTTAACGCAACATGAGAGAGGCTACGGCAACAGAGGGCAAAGTGATCTTTCATGAGGGAAAAAATTGATATTTTGCAATAATCAAAAGACCAAATTTCTCTCCCATGTACATTAAAAATCTAATTTGATGGGGGAAATTGCCTCCCTGAACTCTACCTGGATTCGTTCTTGAGGGCAATGACTCCAAACATTTCTTTCTATTCTCTAGAAAATTCATATAACACCTCAGTAGTAGGTGCCAATTGGTTGACATAGATTCTTAATTTATTAAGAACTCTTTTGAACATGATATTTATAGAGCTATCAATGTCTATCAAAATGCTACTGATCTAATAACTCTTATTCACTTTATTGACTATGATAAACTGATTAAAAAGGGTTCCACTGATAGAAAAATTGGTATTTGAAAAGATGTTTGAAGGGTGAATTGATGTGGCATGTTTAATCAGAGTGTTTGAATAAATTTCTTCTATTTTAACCTTTTCAGGTTGGTCCTTCATACAGGTTCAGTGTTTTTCCCTTCTAAACAGGCTGATACGATTCAAGTGATATGGACCAGCCTTGCCAGAGCGGGCTTTCTTCGACAAGGTCCTTACATTTTTGTTGAGTATGGGATTCAAAGGCCATGAAATCCTTCAATTTTCCTTCTTTAATTAACTCTTTTTTCATATTAAGAAGATGTCAACTCACCTTAATATCATGATTATGATCTCAGTGGTATGCACAATACCAATTAGGATCGCAGACATGTGTGCTTACTTAAAATAAATCTTATTTTGAATGCTCCTACTACTTTAGCCATCGATACCCTTAATAGTTTGATTTTGGCGGGAGGATGAGGGAGCAGGAGTAGCTTCAAAGCCTCCAAAGTTTTTTTTTTAGTTTTCTTTCGACCAGGCTTTCCTTTGTATTTTGTTAATCTAGACAATTTTGTTTGTCACAGGTGTTCCAGGGGTTCCTAAAATGACTTTTCTAGTCTTGGTAATCATCATGAGATTAAATCCAATATTTTTCTTTTATTCTCTTGGTTGAGAGGTTCTTATGTAAGAACTACACTCTTCTACAAAGATGTTGTTTTTTGCATGCTATGTTGGTGACCATAGGCCCTAGACCAGAGCTATGCTGGTGACCATAAGATCCAAGTCATGGAAGTCTAACATTTTTTATTGAAAATGAGTGATGAAGCACCTAAAGCTCTTGATGGGCTCCTGATGTATTTGTAAGAGCGCTTGCGAGCTTTTGAAGGCCTCTACGCTCTGAATAAGTGAGTCACAAACATTTGGTTGAATACATGAAAGAAGGTAATAACTCCTTCCTGATTGAAATAGCAAAGAGCTGGTTCTTTCAATATCATGAAAAACAAATTGCACTTCAACATTTCATATACCCTAAGTAAACAGACATTTGACTCAAATGAAGTTATGTGATCGATGGGATCAGATTTCTCTTTATAAGATTCAAGAGATGGAATCTTAAACATCCTCATCACCTGGTCTATCAAAATCTCTCTTGATAAGGGGTTTTTCTTCGGTCTCTATATTCTCCTTCCTCTCCTTACTACTTCTTCATAGTAGTTAGTAGAAGATCTTCATCTTCTTTTTCTTTCTTCTTCAATCGAGTCTGCAATAGGTCCTTCTTCTTCCGAACGATCATAGTCATTCATGTGTAAACTTTCTCATTTAAAGATTGAGTCAAGATATCTTCTTACTCTATCTTTTGGCATGTTCTGGGCATACAACTCTCACTTTGGTCATTCATGTCCTAGTATTGCTTGTCCTAATAATTATTATCGCGATGCGCCTTCTGCCGACAATGAACCATAATTATAGTCATCGATCTCGACGATCTAGTATATGTTATAGGTCAAGAAAGTAATTAGGAATCTTCTTTAATTCCATTCGTTTCCTTCCTTATTAATCCTCTCAACTCATTAATTTGTTGAATCACAAATTCTCCAGTATAATCCATCATTCTCTTAGGTCATTTTTCGAACTAGAAGTGTTCTTTGTCTGGTTTGAGTATGAACTTCATGCTCATTACACCTTTCATAATATTGAATTTATTTGAGACATTGGATCTCATATCATTCGTGAGTGCATACAACCTGGTAAAGTACCTTGTATGATAGAGAGAATGATAAGAGGAAGAAAAAGAGAGAAAGAGAGAGGGAGAGAGATGAATGAGTCTTTGAGCAGAACCTTATGAAATGTATTGAATTTTGATCTCCGGTAAGCTAGAGGGCGGCAGCTCCTTAGAGGTCCTATGAGTTACAAAATTTTTTAGGGAAAGAAAAATAGGGAGAAAAAAGATAAAAAGGCATCTCCAGAGAGGGAAGAAAAAGAGCCCCTCCTATCATTTTTCCTTTGTTTTTATGCATAATGGAGAAAAATAATAAAATAATCGAAGAGGTACATCATGTAAAACATGATGTCTTACTTTCGTGACTTGATGGAAAGACTACGATGTGGGCATTAGGTATTGCTAGTTTGGTGACCATTCCTAGTATTTTAGTGAAAAGATTGAGTCCCAAGTGTTGGGCAACATCTTTAAAAAAGGATTGCGGATGTCCTTATTAGTCATGATGACTTCTTACTAGTCACGATGACTTCCCCTGATAGATGTTCTTGCATTAGCGGGCTACTGTCCTTTCAAGGAGAATGATTATGATCAGATCGATGAATGGGCTTGACTCAACCACTTCGGCAACTAGGCTTGATTCAACAACTTCGGCAGTTGGGGCTCAATTCCGCCACTTCGGCAAGCGGGCTCGCTTCAACCTTTTCAACAAGTGGGTTCGATTCAATCACTTCAGCAGGTGGGCTCGATTCAGTAAGAGTAAATTAACAAAAAAATTTGGTATACACGTATCATTTATACGTTTATAAATCAATATTTTTATTTTTTATTTTAAATCAATTATTTAATTAACTTTAAATGCTTGAACTCAGCATAAATGAAAAAAATACAGTTAACTTTAGACATAAATTCATGCATATTAGAATGGATCATTCTCAATGTTTTAATTTCATTTCGTTTATGCTTTTAATTGAAAAAAAAATTTATTTTGTTTGTTATAATATGTTTAGTTCTTTTAAAAATACTCAAAATAATCTTTAAATATTTTGAATATTTTTAAAAATAAGTATTTTTTTTAAAATAATTAAAATATATATATCAAAAATGCATTAAACAAACTTATTTAAGAAAAAAAAATACAGACACAATTCGAATATAAATTTATAACTATTATAATTTTATTTTATATTCTTATGAACCAAATTGATCTTCTTCCAAATATAAAAAAAATATAGACAACCTTCAAATTCAAAACTTTGATCATAGTTTTTTTAATCAAATATCCAGCTAATACTTATCTTTAATAATACCACAAATTATGAGCCGTAAAAATAAATTTCATATATACAATTCAAATATAATAATAAAAATTTTCAAACCTTTCATAAACATTTTTTTTTTGGAGTTTTTCCTTAAAAAAAAAAAAATCTAAATAATTTTTCTGCTAGTTTTATCAAGACTAATAAGTACAAAATATAATATATGTTATTCGAACCCACAATTTATTAGCGTATATTAAGTCAGGTGACCAAATGTAGAGGTACGTTTGAATTCTAATAGTAGTGTTATAAGAATATTCCGCTGTATTACAGGAATATTCTATCAGCGTTATTTGTAAAAAGTGAAGTGTTATTCGAATATTATGTGATGTTATTTGATTCTTTTGCAGTGTTATTGGAATATTCCCCCTCGTTACTTGATTTGAGACTGTGTTATCGGCATATTCTCCGTGTTATTTTAATTTTCATTCTGTTATTGGAATAACACAAATCGAAATTAAGTAATGCCGGGAATATTCAAATAACACAAATCCAAATTAAGTAATGCCGGGCATATTCAAATAACACAAATCCAAATTAAGTAATGTCGGGATATTCAAATAACACTTCAATTTCCACAAATAACGTTGATGAAATATTTTCATAACATAGCGGGATAAACGTAGTTCTTTGTTGAGAGTCTTGATGTAATATTTTTTTTACAATTTATACCTTCAAATCTTAAAATTTTCTAATGAAATATTATAAATAAAATATTATAAAATAGATAATATAATTTTTAATTTTAAAAACAAAATCTTCAATTAGGCTGGATTTATTTTGCTCCTCGTCGGCACGAGCGGTCNTAAAAATACCCTTCTTTAAAGTGCAATATCCTCAAAAATAGTGTAAAATAGGTATGAAAATCTTAATATATTTTCCTTTGGTCAGTAGTTCATCATTGAGAGGGGACTCAGCTGAAAGTGGGTGTGCATCGAGAAATTTTGCCAAAATTTGTCCCTTTATAGCACGGAGATAAAAAAAAGTTATATAAAATTGCAATAAGATCATTGACCATCTTGCTAGGCTTCCAAAGATTGTTGGTCGAGTCATCAAATATTACAACAGATTGACTTTTGAAATTAGGGTAATCTTATGAGAAAGCATGTAATGTCTAAGCTTTTGGGCAGTGAAAATCAAGGCTAGATAATGCTTCTCAATAGGTGGATACCTTATCTTCATTGATATTAGACATTGACTTAAGTAGTGGAGTGTGTTTTCTTTACCCTCGTTTTTGACTTGGGCTAAGTGGGCTCCAAGAGAGTCGTCTAAGGCTGCGGTATAAAGTATCAACGGTTTCCCCGGGATAGGGGCTGTCAAGACAGGAGGTATCATTAAGTATTTTTTAATGTCCTTGAAGGCCCTCTGACATTTCCTTTTCCAAACAAATTTGGCATCCTTTTTAATTAATGCCAAGAAGGGCTGACACCTACCTGAGAGATTAGATATAAAGCGTCTTATATATGCCAACTTCCCTTGGAAGGAACGTAGTTGTTTCAAGGTTTTAGGTGGAGACATTTTCAAGATAGCTTTAATATTATCTGGGTCAATCTCAATTCCCTGATGACGAAAAACGAATCCTAAAAATTTCCTGGAGGTAACGCCAAAAGAGCACTTTAAGGGATTCATTTTAAAGTCATATCATCGTAACCGTTCGAACATGATCCTCAAATCATTCAAATGGTCTATTTTTCATTTACTTTTGATGAACAAATCATCCATGTAGCATTCCACTTGATTGTGAATGAGGTCATCCAAAATCTTTGCCATTGCACGTTGGTATGTTGCTCCAGTGTTCTTTAAGCCCAATGGCATCACTGTGTAACAGAAAATTCCAATAGGTGTTCTGAAGGATATAAATGCTGCATTATCGGGAGCCATCTTAATTTGGTTGTATCCCGACAATTCGTCTAAGAAGGAGAAAATTTCGTGTGTTGAAGTAATATCCACCATCATTTCTGGTATTTGTAGTGGAAACTCATCTTTTGGACATGCTTTGTTCAAATCTCTGAAGTCGACACAAACACATATTTGTCCATTTTTCTTCTTAACAGGTACAATGTTAGCTAACCATGTGGGGTATTTCTCTTCTTTTACAAAGTTAAGGTCTATTAATTTTTTCACCTTGACAGTTACTTGTTGCTCTATTTCGAGGCACATTCTTCTGGGAGCTTGTTTTACTGGGGTTATATTCTTATCCACCCAAGTTTATGAACTGCAAACTCTGGTGACAGTCCTGACATTTCATCATAGTTCCATGTGAAGCAATCTTTAAATTATGTTAATAGTTTTATTAGTTGTAGAGATTCTTCATCATTGAGTAGAGAACTTATAACTGTAGCTCGGGGTCGCTCTTCAGTCCCGAGGTTGATTTCGTTTAACTCATCAACAGTTGACTTGATTTCTTCTTCAAATTCTGGTGGAGCATCTTGTAGCAGTTGATCAGTAGAGTCATCCTCTACATCAAGGCAATCCTCTTCTGATTCACTAGTAACAACCAGGAAAAATTTTGAATCATTGACTGGTCTGACTGTACCAAATCTGAGACGTTCTTTTGAGTTTGGAGTTCGACTTTTAACATTCCATAATTTTTCAAAAAGTTAAAATTTATCTTTTTGCATTTGTTTTGGCAAATGCCCCTATTGAATTGACTTTTGTACACAAAGAGAAAAGTAACCAAAAGGCAATTCCATTAATTCATTAGGATCATCATCCAAGTTTACATGTTTTTCAAGATCAGTAGAGGTAGAAGCACGATAAAACTAGATCTTCTTTGAACCAGCACTACAGACCTCCTTAACCTCTAAACTCTTGACCTTTTGAGGGAGAATCAGAGTAAGGGTCATAGTGTTAACATAGTGGTTTATCCGATCATACATCGTCTCATATTTGCTTTTCTTTGTATTTTTCATAGGATATTTCATACTGAGGTTTCTTCTATTTTGACATCATTATTTCATCTTTGGAACTGTCTTCATCACTAAGGTTGATGGTTGGCCTAGTCCATTCAATAATTAAGTTGATTCTTCCACGTCTACGTCTTCGGCCTCAACCTCGGGTGCGTGAACTAAAAGAAACTCCACCAACTTGTTGCAAAGGAGTGGTGGAAGATCGCTGGAGTGGAGGTGAATGGCCTCCTCTATGTAATTTTTTTGAATTTTCATTTTTATTTAATTTTTCAAGAGAAGACAATTTTATTTGGAGGCGTTTAGTAGGCAGCATCTTCATTAATGCCCACTTAATGAACTGAAAATGGTTGTAGATCTCCCTTTATGCAGTGTTCTTGTCATTCTTTGTAGTACTTAATGCACTGGTGTAGAGAAGATGGAACCATGTTGTGCTCGTGAAATGAAACTTGGTGTTGATGATATGAACAAATATGCCAGTAGAGCGTTGAAAGAGGTCTTGACATCGATGATATGAAACTTGGTGGTTGTTGCTAGTTCTCCAAACTTCATAAGCAATGCAATGGATCTAAGGGTTCTCTCTTCTTTTTGGTTGAATTCTCTTAGCATCATTTTATTGGATGTAAGCTCCTGAGCCTCGATGTCCAAATAGGCTAATGTCCGTATACTAATCAAGTTTAAGGATGCTCCCGGATCTACTAAAACTCTGGACAACACAAATATGCCGATTATAACTGAGATGTAGAGTGGACGATTGTGGTCCGTGGTACCGATCAGTAAATCTTCATCTGTAAAGGTTATCCCCAAATATTCTTTCAATAAATAAACTTCATTCGAGGATGTGCTGACCAACTGGGTTAAAGAAATCTCTAGGTCAAGCAAAGCTGTAACTAGAGACACGCTCATGTCCTTTGATAGGATCAGAGCATCGTAGATGCTTAATCGAGTTGGAAACTTCCTAAGATGAGCTAGCACATTGTAATCCACTTTGTATGATCCTCCAATTTTTTCTTGATTGTGTGGTTCTTCCACTGGTGGAGGTGGAGGTAGCTCTTCTCGAGTTAATATATGTTTTCCTTTAACTGCTGGAGCTGTTCTTGGGGGTAACACTCTCCCGCTCCTTAAGTTCACTTCTATAATTTCTTCTTCTTGAGATATCATTATCAAATCTTCCAATTTTTATTCTTTGTTAGAAAGATCTAGGTTGATGGCAAGCGGTGCACCATGGTGCTTGAGAATTAGTTCCTCACTCCCAGTGCTGTTGTAAGCAGTACTGTCAATGTCTTCTTTGGTCTTGTTAGCGAGCTCATCTGACTCAATTATGATTTGAGGATCATTTTAGGAATCAAGATCGAAGCTAGATTGGTTATAATCAGTTNTTTGTATTCGCCTCGTCAACTTAGCAAACGAGCCGAACTCAAGTTTCTTAAGGAGCCGAACACGAGTTGTTCGTGAACAACGAGCCGTTTTGACAGCCCTAACTGTGATACATACAAAATAACACCATCATAACTAAAAAAAGAGTTAAATAGACATTTCGATATAGGTAAAGGGGCTTGTATGTAAAAATTGAAATCTAGAAGATGCTAAATTTGCAAATATAAATGAATTGATTGGTATGTATGTAATTTTTGTTGATTGATTGAGCTATCTAGATTTCAAACGGGATAGGCTTTCATTAGAGGGAAAATTTGTCCTTAGGGAGACAAAATTTCAAGAATATTATGCATATCAACATCTTGTTCCTTCAATAAGGCTTGAATATATAGTTTTGTTATGACTTTGTCCCTCATTTTATGTTTGCAAATTTAGTCCAACCTTTTTATTTATTGATTTAATCAAACCTGTTGAGGTTTTGGATTTATAAAAGTCACAAATGATACTTTTTTTCGAGTGAAATTATTACGTTCTGCTGAGATAGGTGCGGATGATAGTATATTTTATGATTGATAGAATATCACCACAGTACCATCAATAACATCAAAATACCACACAGTTCGACCAACTTGCATATCAACTTGACAAAATCTACAAAATTAATCCAAAATAAACTGCAAGCTATGTATAATCTATATCTATTTGATTCTTAGGCGCAGCTTGAGTTTATCCAAATAAGCCGCTTATGTGGAAATGCAGACCGTGGGGTTCGATCCGCGTTTTGCTTTTAGTGTAAAAAAACCAGCTGCATTCTCAGATAAACTGCTTAAACACAATTTCCAAATGGTGTGACGGTGTTTTAAAAATGTCGCCGCTGCAGATAAGCTGCCCCAAAGGAAGTAGCTTATACATAACACTCACGACAATCTCTTGATAAAACTATCTCGGGTAACTAACAAGCCATAAAATCATTTTTTTTGGTCCCACAAGACTTGCATATCAATCTCTTTATAAAACTTTACCCCATTCTAGTAATGGGGGTAAAAATTTAAATATCCTATTTTACCATTAATTAAAAATTTTTATTATATTTTAGGGGCATTTACATACAGACCATCAAATTCCAATGTATTTTATATATCAAGCACCACCTTTTACATTTATACCATCCAAATCTTTCATATCACATACACAATACCACCTTTTTATTATTTAAAAGAACAAGTACACATTTTCATTCACAAGTAAGGTGTCAATAATGCAAAAATTGATGTTTAAGTGTTAAATATGTAAATACATAGGAATTAGGTCGTACTTATATAAATATGTCTATATTTTCATTTCATGTTGAAGAATCTAAAAAAATAAAGTATAGCACATATGAAACATTTGATTAAAATAAATAAAGAATTCATGAAATTAAATTAATATTATAATATAAAATATGTAATTCATAATGTTTATTCATAATATAACTCTTAAAAATCATTAAAATTTGGTTTAATTATAATTGAACTGTTTAACTCAAGTTAAATTTTCATTAAGTTGATTCAATTTTATCAAGAATTCGATTGGTTCAGTCGAACCGACTGAATGCTTACCCCTCAAGAAGAAGCAAAGAGACTTATACTTCCAGGGTTATGGTCAAAAAGGTAAAATAATAAAATTTCGTAAGCCTTTAATAAATAGGGTTGTGATAGCTCTCCTATCGAGCGAGTTAAAATAAATGTCGAATAAGACATGTCAGCTTAAAGTTTTAATGAAATGAGTTACAAACCAATTGCTAAATGTGGAGAAGCTTTAGTAGTGCATATCAAGTTAATTTTCTTGCTATGTTAGGAAGCCAGTGCCTAGGTTAAGAAAGCTTATATGGATCCTCTTAGTACCAAAATCAATCTTTACTTTGTCATGAATGGTTGAATTAACATTCGATTTCTTTAGGAGGATCCTGACCTTCTGGCCCAAACTATTTATAGGTCACCTATCCCTTCTTGTTTGGGTTATCTCTTAGTAATTTGGGTGCTTAATCTCTTAGTATTTAATACATTTACTAGTTTGGGTTATCCTAAAATTTATTCCTTCACCAACTTTTACTTTGATTAAAATAACTAAAATCAAAGCCTATATGATCTAATTATTAAAACTTCTTATCTTGTCAAAAGAATTTTAATTGTACATGAATTGTAGTTATGTGGCTTGAATGAATGGCTAAATAAAGAAGATTCTCAAAGATGAAAATATCTTAACAAAATTATTTCTCAAAGTATATGAGACATCTGGTGGTCATGCTAATCATCACACAATCTTCTTAGAAAACTTTCTGTCATCAACATGAATACGACTACCATTAGTATTGATTCACATTTATCCCTTACAAGACATATGTGTATGAATCAACCCAAAAAGGCATTATACCGTGTCATCAAAAATATTAGACACAGGTATAATTTCATTTGATGGTGCAATCTTACCAATCCATTAAGGTCATCAAATATGAGATCCTAATATGAGAGTCCTATAAACATTGAAGTTTATCTTCTCTATAAGAGGATCCATATCCCAACTTACACTAGAGAGATTAGTGAAAATTTTCCTTATTATTAAATCATTTAAAATTCTTGTAAATTATATAAGAGAGAGAATTATACTTGTATGTGTGTCACACTTCAACTATATAGTCCTCGTACTATATTTAATTACTCTTGATGTGTCATCAAGAAAACTTTATAATCATAGAAAAATCTCAATGCATTTTGAACAATAAGTATTCTGCATTTAAATACATGATCATCATGACCCTAAATTTATAGTCAAAGTGGTCGCCTTGACTAGACAAACTCAATGATTTCTAAAGTGATCCAATTTTATTCCAGATAAACCTAGATCAAACACTTAAAAGTATAATCAAATGATTTGATGCATCAATTTGACGATTAAATAATTTAAAAAATTGGCATGTTTATAGTCAAATTGAGTGACTTGCCTAAAAGGATTCAAAGAGCCTAATATTGTTCAATTCTGATGTTATTAAGGCACTCAAGAATTTAAAAAATCATATATAATTAAGAGAACCAATGTGAATAGTCTAATGATGTGTTTTTTAAGAGTGAAAATTTTACCAAAATAACCCTTTCAAAAACTATAAGTAGGCCCCCATTCCTCACTTGATAGAGGGAGAAAGAGAGCTAGTGAACTGACTACAAAAGCTTAACTCTTCGAGTTTCAATTGTTGTTGCCCACTACCAAGTTTTACCGCTGACCACCAAAGTTCATCACTAACCACCAAAAGTCATCTTTGACCATCACATGTAAATTGATATGGCAAACTCCAACTAAAGTCTTTGTAGATAACTATTATTGTTGTATACAGAAACTTCATCTTGTAATCCCACCTTAATGCAAAAGAAGAGAGGAACCTCTTGACTTTCAATTATCTAGTGAATTACATTTGACTGAGGCAGATCCCATGATTTTTTTCCCTTTTCAGGTTTTTTTTAATGTAAAAAATTTGGTCTTTTACATCTATCTCTTACCATAATAATCGTTCATAAAGTGTCTTCGTATATTTTTATCAAAATTATAGTCATTCATAACACTCATAGAGCCATATAAGTTATATATGTACAACAAAAAAATTTAGGCAGACTTTCACATCACACAGACACAGACACAAACACAGACACAAACACACACACATTTAATTTAAAACCTCAAAAACATTTATATCATTACTAGCACATTATATAACTTACACTAATATATTATTACCATATTTGTAAGAGATTTCATAAATTTTAAAAAAAATATTCACATCTCAAATGTCTCTTATTTCACTCTTCTTCCCCTTCCTTGAAAGTAGTAAATATTGCATGTGCAATTAATTGGAAGCATGAAGCTTATTACTTAGTTGCAGAAAATCTTCAAAACAATTTAACACTTAAAGAACCAATAAGCAAAATCATCAATATGTTATTATATCCAATGTATCCTACTGACTAATACGAACCATAAGCTAGATAACCTCGGTGTGCATTAATACTTTTTGTTTTCTCCAAAGATTTTTTTCAAATCAAAACTTTTATAATTAAACAAAAAAAAATTAATAATTTAAATAAGGTAATTTTATAAGGAAAACTCATATATCAAGGATGGATTATAGATCGATATTAATGATCAATAAACTGGCCATTTATCAAATTAATATCAATAGATAGTTTATTGAATTTTGATTGATTATACTTTAATAATTTCTAGGAATTCTGTCAGGACCAAGACCCCACCAATGACTTGTCATAGCCTTTGATTTTTACCTTCTCGAGCTCCCCATTGATACACTCAAAATATATGCATTTTGGACCCATATTTTATACCTATTTTTGGTGATATTGAACTTTAATGAAAGATATTTTGATGTTTTCTTGCAGGTTATTGATTTTTAGGGCTTAAAGCAAAACGGATGAAATTTGGAGTCAAAATGACATTTTTAAGGAAAAACTCAACGCCGACAGAGCCAAGGTCAGTGCCGACGGCGCAGAACAACCGAAAGCTAGAGGATTTTTACTCAGCGCCAAATACGCCAAAGGCGGTTCAGACTCCGTTTCTAGAAGTTTTGATGTTTTTGGAAGATTTTTGAAGAGCTTTTGAGGAACCTCTTGGAGAACCGGCCTTGGGCTTTATTTGGGGCCGAATTTCATCAGAAAAGGGGCTCCTCTAAGTTCATTTTTCGCTCTACAACATTCCACCACGCTACATGTCCATAATCCATCTTCATTCCACCACATACTGGAGTCAATTCTTAATTTTTCTTTCATAGTTTAAAGTATTTTTGGTGATATTTAGTGTGAAACTTTTCGTAAGAGTGTTGGAGAAGGAGAAAAGTGAGAGAGTTCTTCTTCTTTCATTTCTAAGGAAAGGCTACAAAGGATTTGCTTTGAGAAAGTGTTCCAGATAAGTTTGTTTATTCATTTAGTGTTGTATGAACTTTCTTTTATATATGAAATTTGTGTTTTGTCGTTTATTTCTCATGAAGTCTAAGTAGTTTCTTCTATCTTTCCCCCTACTCTGAGATCTGGAGAAATGAATAGATAATATGATTGTGTCATAATTAAAATATAAAATAAATTGTGATGATTTTTCAACTTCGAACTTAATTTACTTTTCAATTTGGCCAATTAATTTGTTAAAATATGTTGTGAAACATATGATCTAGGAAATGGAGTATGTGTTCTACAACAGAGTGAGGATCACATTTGATTTCATGAAGGAGAAATTCGTTTATGAAATTAAGTGCAAATAAATAAGGAAATATTCTTTGTTGGGTGTAGAATTGGAGAATCTTTAGGGTGACAGACTAAAATTTCTAATTTGTTCTTAGTGTTTAAATACTAAAGCGAGAGTTAGCCTTCAAGTGAAGAGAAGTGGGAGCTCTGAAGTGGGAGTCCATATCCTCCTAGCCTAGCCATGAATTTAGGGACTAAACCTAAAATTAACAAATGATTTTCTATGCACTGTATCAGAGTAGATAATTAAAATAGCTTCTATTTGGCACAATACATATTATAAACATTTTTCTCATCTCATTTTACTAAAATTTCATTGTAGTGGGAATGATGTTTTTTCTCATAAGAAACCTTCATTACATAAACATGGTTAGTAGATTAGTAGTTATTATTAAAAGTTTGCATTTTAGTTTTGCTAATAGTTAAATAATTTAGTTTGATTAATATCTTAACATTCAAAATTAGTGACAGTGATTTCGTTTGATTTTCTGTAAATTTCTTGATAAAATTTATCATTACGAATTTATACCTTCCCCGTGGGATCGATATTTGCACCTTAATTAGAAAGTCCATTATTACTTAATAACGATATGTATACTTGCATAGAATCCAATTATTAATTACTTATAATTATATATATTTTACACAACTTACTTTTCATACAATGATCAAGTCTTTGGCACTCTAGTGGTGTAAACTTCATAAATCCTTACATTAAAAATATCGGGATCAAGTTTTTCGCGTCGTTGCCGAGGAAGGTAACAATTAAATTTAATTAAATTAAATAGTTTTGATAAATTAGGAAATTTAGAGAATATATTTACAATACAAATATATAAAGACAAATAAATAAATAAAAATATAAAAAATCCAAATAAAAATTAATTAAGATTGTGTTTTTAAAGAATTTTACTTAGCTTACTTTATTTGTTTATGCAAAATATTGGATGTGAAGGTTTAGTACCTTACGATTCCGAATTAGAACGCACTATTAGAAAAATTTGAAAACAACATAGAGAAATTAAGAATTTGAAAGAAATGTCGAATAATATAGAAAATCCAATAAATGAGAATCGACAAAGATCTTTAAAAGATTATGCGAATCCGACAGCATATGAACTTCATTTAACTATTCAAAATCCTGATGTTGCTGCTAATTCATTTGAGCTTAAACCTGCTATTATCTAAATGGTACAAAATAATCTGTTTGGAGAATCACATACTGAAGATCCTAACTTACATCTTGCTAGTTTTTTTGAAACTTATGCTACATTTAAATATGACGGAGTATCTAATGATGCTGTCAGACTTAGACTTTTTCCTTATTCATTAAGGGATAAAGCTAAGGCTTGGTTAAATTCATTAGCACCTGGATCTATTAGAACTTGGAGAGAACTATCACAAAATTTTTTGCTAAATATTTTCCACCCTAGAAAACCGCTAAGCTTAGATATCATTTTGTCAGTTTGAAGTAGAATATATATATGAAGCCTGAGAAAGATTTAAGGATCTTCTTAGAAAATGCCCACACCATGCTTTGCCAGATTGGTTAATAATTCAAACATTTTATAAAGGATTAGTAAGATCATTAAGATCTATTATTGATGCTGTTGCGAGGTGATCATTAATTCCAAAACCTTTTGATGAAGTATACTCTTTAATTGAAGAAATGAGTACTAACAATTTTCAATTTCCCTCTAAAAGGGTAAATCCTAAGAAAGTAGCCAGTATTCATGAATCTAATGCAATGTCTATTTTGGCATCTCAAATTGCTGCTAATTCTAAAATGATTGATCAAATAGGAGTGATTATTGATACTCAACCATCTTATGAAACCTTAAATGCTATAAATAATCGAAATAAGAATCCATATTCTAACTATTTTAAATCTGGATGGAAAAATCACCCTAAATCTAGTTGGAATAATTATAATAATTCGGTGAATCCATCTGGAAATTTGAACAATCAAGGATATCCTAATTTTTGACCTTATTATCCTCCAGGATTTAACTCCAATCATAACCCACAAGTTAAGGAAAAGAAGTTGACGATGGAAGAAGTGATGTTGAATATGAAAAATCAAATACAGAATCAAGGGGCTGCTATTAAAAATATTGAATATCAAATAGGACATATTGTTACTGCACTTAGTAACAGACCTTCTGGAATTCTTCCGAGTACTGTGGAAGTTAATCCAAAAGATCAAAATAAAGAGCAAATTAAAGCTATTCAATTACGAAGTGGAAAAGAAATAGAAACAAGGATCTAAAGAGAAACTGAACAACGGGAAAATGAACAAACACAGATTCCTTTTGAAAAACCATTACTTTTGTTTCCTCAAAGACTGAAGCATAAGAATAAAGATAAACAATTTACAATTTTTTTGAAAATCCTTAAGAAGTTAACGATAAATATTCCTTTTTTTGAAGCTTTGGAACAAACGCCAAGTTATGTGAAATTTATGATGGATGTACTAAATAAGAAAAGGAAGTTCACAGATATGAGACTGTTGCACTCAGTGAAGAGCTTAGTGCTATGATTCAGAAAAAGCCTCCTGAAAAACTAAAAGATCCTGGTAGTTTTATTATACGTTGTGCAATTTATGAAAAGTTTTATGGAAAAGCTTTATGTGATTCAGGAGTGAGTATCAATCTTATGCCCTTATCAATTTTTAAACGTTTAGATTTGGGAGAAATTTTCTCTACTACTGTAACTCTTCAGTTCGCTGACCGATCAATAACTTATCTAAAAGAGTTGTAGAGGATGTACTAGTAAAAGTGGATAAATTTATTTTTCCTGTAGACTTTATAATATTGGATATAGAGGAAGATAAAAAAATTCCTATTATTTTAGGGAAACCATTTCTTGCAACAGGAAGAGCTGTAATAAATGTACAAAAAGGAGAGTTAATAATGAGAGTTAATGATCAAGAAGTGAAATTTAATCTAGCCAAAGTTATGAAATATCCTCCAATAGAAAAAGATAATGAATGTTTCAGGATGGAAGTAGCTGATTATCTAAGTAATGAACAATTCAAGAAAGAATTCAAAGATAAATTTAAGCAAGGAGAAATTTTTTAGAATGAAGATGAAATTAAAAAAGAAGATTTGGATTATAGTCAGGGCAAATTTGAAATGTTAGACCTGATGGAAAACGATATTAAAAATCTTACTTCTTCAAGTATTAAACCACCCAAACATGAATTAAAGATATTAACTACCCATTTAAAGTAGGTATTTTTAAGAAAGTCATCTACATTGTCGATTATTATATCTTCTGAGTTAACTGAAATTCAAAAACAAAAGTTGATAGAATTGTTAAAAAAGTACAAAAAGGCTTTTGGACGACTTTAGCAGATATTAAAGGAATTAGTCCTTCAATTTGTATGCACAAAATTTTATTAGATGGAATCTAAAGCTGATCCTCAGAGGAGATTAAACCCAATAATGAAAGAAGTTGTTAAAAAGTGATTTTAAAATGGTTAGATACTAGAATTATATATCATATTTCAGATAGTGTTTGGGTAAGCCCAATTCACTGTGTACCAAAAAAAGGAGGAGTGATTGTTGAAGAAAATGAGAAAAATGAATTAATACTAATAAGACAAGTAATTGGATCATGAATTTACATTGATTATAGAAAATTAAGTATGATCACCAGAAAAGAGCACTTTCCTTTACCCTTTCTAGATCAAATGTTGGATAGATTGACTGGGAATAAGTATTATTGCTTTTTAGATGGATATACCGATTATCACCAAATTCTAATTGTTTCATAGGATCAAGAGAAAACAACATTTACAAGCCCATATGGAACATTTACTTTTCGTAGAATGTCTTTTTGACTATACAATGTACGTGCAACATTTCAAAGATGTATGATATTAATTTTTATCAATCTTATAGAACATGGAATGGAAGTGTTTATGGACGATTTTTCTATATTTAGAACTTCATTTGAATTATGCCTTCATAATTTATAAAAAAGTTTTGGAAGTATGTGTAAAAGTTAATTTAGTATTAAATTGAGAAAAATGCCAATTTATGGTTGCAGGAGGTATTGTACTTGGACATGAAATTTCTAAAAAAGGCACGGAGGTAAATCCCGCAAAAATCTAAGTTATAGAAAAATTACCACCGTCTACTAATGTTAAAGGGGTGAGAAGTTTTCTAGGTCATGCTGGTTTTTACAGGCGCTACATAAAATTTTTTTAAAAAATAACTAAGTTTCTATGTCAACTTTTAGAAAAAGATTCAAAATTTGATTTTAATGAAGAATGCATAAGAGCATTTGAATTATTAAAGAAAAAGCCAGTCTCTGCACCTATAATAGTACCGCCTGACTGGGAAAAACCATTTGAAATAATGTGTGCTGCTAGTGATTATGCTATTGGGGTGGTATTAGGACAAAGGCACGATAAAGTTTTTAAAGTTATATATTATGCTACTAAGATTCTAAATGATTCTAAAATTAATTATACCAATACTGAAAGAGAGTTATTAGCTATTTTTTTATGCTTTTGATAAATTTAGACCTTATTTAATTAGAACTAAATGTATAGTTCATACATATCATTCTGGTATTAAATACTTAATGCAAAAGAAGGATGTTAAACCAAGATTAATAAGATAGATACTTCTATTGCAAGAGTTTGATTTTACTGTGATTGATAGAAAGAAAAATGATAATCAAATAGCTGATCATTTGTCTAGAATAGAAATAGAAATTAATTAATTTTGTAAATGAAATATTTTGCAAATGAAATTTTAGAGAATTTCCCTGATGAACAATTATATAATATTGATGAAATGGATGTACCGTGGTATGCTGATACAGTGAATTATATTATAAGTGATATTCTACCACGTGATATAACAAATCCACAATTAAAGAAGTTTATATATGATTGAAAAGACTATTTTTTGGATGACCCATATTTATATAAACAATGTAAAGATCTAATTAATAGAAGATGTGTGCCTTATGAAAAAACTCAACAGATAATTGAAAGATGTCATATTTCTAAATTGGGAGGACATTTCGGAACAAATAGAAGTGCATATAAAATTTTACAAGCTGGATTTTATTGGCATACTATTTTTAATGAGGTTAATGAATATATTAAAACATGCGTTAGATGTCAATGTGTAGGAAATATTTTTAGATGAAATGAAATGCCTCTAAATTACACAATAAAAGTTGAAATTTTTAATTTGTGGGGATTAGATTTGATGGGACCATTTATGCCTTCATTTGGAAACCTATATATATTACTTGTTGTTGATTATATGTCTCTATTATTGTACCTAGATGTGATGCTCAGAGTGTTTCTAAATTTTTAATTAAAAATATTTTTAGTTGTTGTACCTAAATGTGATGCTCAGAGTGTTTCTAAGTTTTTAAATAAAAATATTTTTACAAGATTTATACCTAGATGTGATGCTCGGAGTGTTTCTAAATTTTTAATTAAAAATATTTTTACTAGATATAGAATGCCAAGAGTAATTATTACCGATGGAGGATCTTGTTTTAGTAATAAGAGAATCAAAAAATTAATTAAGAAATATGATATTATACATAAATTATTTACTGCTTATCATCCTCAGACTAGTAGTCTAGCAGAGATATCAAATCGTTAAATTAAACACATTTTAGAAAAGGCTCTAAATCCTTATAAATTGGATAGGTTTGCTAGACTTGACACAACATTATGGGCATATAGAACTGCTTATATAACTCTTATAGTAATGTCCTCATACAGACTGATGTTTGGAAAAACATGCCACTAACCTATAGAATTAGAGCATAAAATATTTTGAGCTATTAAGGAATTTAATTTTAATCTAAAAGATCTGGTGAGAAAAAATTATTACAACTTAATGAACTTGAGGAGATTAAGAATGAAGCTTATGATAATGCAATAATCTATTAAAAGAAAATGAAAATATGGCATGATCGGAAGATTATTAAGAAGAAATTTGTACCTGGACAAGAAATTTTATTATATAATACAAGATTGAGATTGTTTCCAGGAAAAATGAAATTCAGATGGTTAGGGACATTTAAGGTAATTAAAGTATATCATTATGGAACTGTTGTGATTAAAGATCCTAACACTGGAAAGATATTTAAAGTTAATGGGCATCATTTGAAACACGTGGCACATACCTCATTTTAAAGAAGTTTAATGTTAAGTCAACCCAACTAAATAAATAGTTTATCAGGCTGACGACGTTAAACCAAGCGCTTTTTGGGAGACAACCCATACTTATATGTCTATGTATTACTATTTAGTTTGTTAATTATCTTATATATTAGTAGATAATAATCCTACACAATTGCATTTATTATAAATTAAGTCAAATATTAGTATTGGAAGAAAAGTTGGAATTTAATCAAACGAAAAATGAAAATCGCAAAAATTTGACCACTGGCGTTGGCAATGCCCAAGAAAGCGGATCTCAGCGCCGGCAGCGCCCATCAGGAGCACCGACGACACCGAGAGCGGTTGGACAATTTCTGCGACTTTTTGTGGACTTTGGCGGGATTTTGATCCATAATAACCGCCTGGAGGTGTTTTTAAAATCCTAAAAACTTCCTAGGACGCCTATAAACTTTTTATTTTCGAATTCCATGGCTTTCAATTCCAGAAATAATTTAAGGTATGAAGTTTTCAATAGAAGAAAGTTTATTAGTTTTGATGCGCAGAGATTATACGATAAAGTTATTGCGAAGAAGAGATTGATGAAGGAAAGAGGATTTATTAATCATTAGTTGATCAATCCAAGTGTTCCAGTTGATAAGATCATTCTGCAAAGGCGATGTGAAGTTCTGTGTTACACTACTGTTGTGGTTGTTTCACCTGTAATGAAGGAATTCTATGCAAATTTATATGGAATTACCCAAGGAGTTGTCTTCATACGAGGTAAGGCTATACCATTTACTCCTACGAGGATTAATGAATTGTATATGGTAGAAAATATTCCAATCTGTCATTATGCAAATTTCATTCCTATGTGATATTTGATGCAAGATATTTATAATTTTCAGACGGATGAAAGTGATATGTGGGAAGTACGAGATGAAGGATATACTAGTTTTCCTGCTTCATCACTTAATCCAATTTTGAAGCAATGGCATTTCCTTATTTGTGCAAAATTACTCCCTACTATGAATATCAGCAGAGTCACCAAGGAGAGTGCTATTTTAAACTACTATATTTAAAATGGAAAAACATATTGATATAGGTTCAACTATATTTAAATATGTGATGGGATCAATTTATGGACTTGGGCATCCTTCTACGATTTTTCTGATTTACAGTCAATCCCAAGTGTCATATGAAAGTTAGGAAAAAGTTTTACTACCATGGGAATCCATGACCCCTATTGATGATCAGTATATTGGTAATGGAAATGAAGCATTAAATGCTATTATAGATCATTCTTCACATGCTTCATCACCATTAATGCCACCAACAGTTGGAAGTTCGCTTGCTTTATAAAAGATATTGAAGAAAATTGAAAGAGAACTTCAGAGTATTATGAATGCAGTGGGAGATCTCAAGTACCTTTTTGATCACCTAGATTGGAGAATGAAAGAGAATTTTGATCACACTGAAACTTTTGAAGTAGGATTAGTTTGAATGTTTAAAGAAACGGGGTGGATTGAAGAAAATTTGACAGATGAATTCCTGTACCGATCCTCCTACAACCTATATGTTCATTACCAATCTATGGGAGATATTAGAGGTGGTGATAGCACTGAAGAGAGGCTGAATGGTTGAAGATTGTGAATTCTTTACTCGTTTAAAAAGGTTTACATATTTAGTGTAATTGTGTGAATTTTATTAGGTTTGATTTGGTTTATTCTGAACTTCGATTATGTGTATAGTTTTGTGTCAGCGTTTAGTGTAGTGGCTTGATTTCAATGTTGATTTATAATTAGTTTACTTCATAGGTGTGAATTTGTGATTTGTGAAATGTGTTTGTAAAAAGTGTATTTTCATATATAAGAATTAGTTTGTTGTTGTTTGTAAAAATGATTGTTTGTGAAATGTGTATTTAAGAATTTAGATAAAATTTGAGTTTAAAAATGCTAAAAAACAAAAACTTTGGAGAAAATTGAAAGGAAATTGAAATTTTGAAAAATCAAAATAGTGAATTTTGGTCCTTCAACGCCGACGGCGCTGACATTGGCCTCGACTGTGCCTTCGACCCGAGAGCAGCAAATTAATCCTTTACTTCGCGACTTTCATCGTAAACCTCCATTTTTACCCCTTAAGTCACCTTCAACATTTGATTTTGCACCTAGGGCTTGAATTTGGGTGGATTTGAGGCGATTTAGAGGCAAAGGAACTTAAAATTTTCTATTCTCTAGGTAAGAACTACACTCTAAAGTAAATTTTTTTTATTTTCACCAAAGATTCACCAAAAATTTTTAAAATTTTTGGGAGATTTTGAGGAAATGATTAGGTGAAAAATTCTTATTTAGTGGATTTGAGTTTAAAGTGGTTTACATTTTTTATTTTCTGAATTTTGGGAGTTATTCAGAATTTTTATCAATTTTTTCTAGATATCCTATGACACCTAGATCGAGCAAAAGAAAAATAGAATATGACGAGCAAAGGTTTATTAGATTTAGAGCCAGTACTCGATTTCATAGTTTTCAAGAAAATAAAAAAGTGATTCAAAACCAAAGTCTTAAAAATCCTGGAGGAGAAGTTGAACGATTGATTAGCGCTCGATAGTGGGAAAACTTCTGCTATTTTTCTACCGATGGGATAGTTGGAATTGTGATGGAATTTTATGCCAACCTTTTTTAGGACTCTGATGATTTTGTTTTTTTTAGGAATAAGGGTGGAGTTTACTCCAAGAAAAATTAATGAGCTTTATCAATTAGAAGATGTTTAAAGATGCTAGTATCATTCATTTTCCATAACAGAACAAGCCTTAGATGATTTTTTTTTCTAACTAGTGAGAAAGGGTCTTGGAAAATAAAAAATGGAGTTAAAGTTAACTTTCCCCTTTCTATGTTAAATTTAGTGTCTAAGGCTTGGCACTACTTTATTTCTGGAAGGATGATTCCAATGAACCATCATAGGGAAGTAACCAAGGATAGAGTCATCCTTAACTATTGTATTCAGCAAGAGATAGATATAAATGTAGGCTTTTATCATGTATATGAACATTCGATCTATTGCTCTAGGAGAGACCACTGGTGGATTGGCACACCTTGCTCTCATTTACACACTTTGTGAGCATGCAGTGGTTGATTTTAGACCTGATAAGAAGAGGATTGAGCCTCAGAGACCGATTGGGCTTGCCAACATCAAGACTTATGAGTCCCATGTTGATTGGAGATCTGGAAGACATGCCAGGGATATTCCTTCTACTTCTAGAACCCCTACTTTTAGTGGCAGGGAGTTGTTGGACCAGATGATGATTCAGCAGGGAGATATTTTGTGGATGGATCATAGGATGGAGAATATGGAGACCAGAAATGCTCCCACTGATGATCTGATTCGCCAGAAATTTAAGTATGATGCTGCTTATGATGATGCTTTAAGAAGATACCTGAGGGGTGACCATACAGTTCAATTCCCTATTCATTCTACTTAAACTCCATATCAGCAGCAGAAGTTAGATGTCGATGATGAAGAAGATAGTGACTAGTGATCTTTTTGTTTGTTTGTTTGTGTTTGTACTGTGTGATTATATTGTTTGTATTGTGATTTTATTGAAGACTTTGTTTGTTAAGTAATGTGAAACTGTAATATGGAAAATTATTTTCATTTTTAGAGTTTAGTTTAGTTCTGTTGTTATTTTAGCACTTTGTTAAGTATTGTGATTAGTTCTTTCTCAGCAAATTTTATATGTATTATGTGCAATTTAATATTTTTAGCCTTGTAGTTTTAGTATCAGCACCTGCAGTATTTCAAAATTTATATTCAAAAATTAGAATCTCCAACAGGTATGATTTTTTTTATGTATTTAATGCTTTCTTTCACCCTTCATTTTTAAAGTTCTTCATGTAAAAATCTTTTAAAAATTTAAGTTTAAGGGGGAGAAAAAAAATCATTTTTATAAAAAGAGAAAAAACTTAATTTTATTTGTCCTTACTTTACTATATTTTCAAAATTTTAAATTTAACATGACATTTGGTATTAGGGGTTAACTTAAGATAACTATATTTATGTTTCTAAATATATAGTAAATTTAAGTAAAAATTTTCAATAATAAATGTTAATTCTAGGGAATAAGATATTTGGTAAAAGAGAATAAGATTATGTTTTTCTATTTTAAGTAAAGAAATTTGTATTTTTGAAATATTAAAAATCTTAAAAGATTCATGTAAAAAGAAAAGAATTAAAACTTTAAAAATTTTTAAGTTAATATAAATTTGTTAAGTGAAGAAATGTAAAAAAATTTTAACTTTAAGAAGATGATAGTGGAGTTTAAAGTCATTAAAGGCTACGCAGATGTAGTAATCCTCACATATAGAAAAGAAAAAGAAAAGAAAAAGAAAAGAAAAAGAAAAGATGTGGGGAGAAGCTTGAGGAGATGCATAATTAAAAATTGGCTTCACTTGAATCAACTTAAGAAAAAAAACTTGAACACATTTTTCTAAACTTTTGATTTGAATATTAACTTAATCATCCATAAAGTTTTATGAAGTTCTTTTTCATATGAATTTCCTTAGTGACTTTAATATAACAAATTGCAATTTTTCTTGAAAAGAATAGAGGATCAGAAACCTTAAGTGAATATCCTTATGACAACGACTTTATATATGCTTAAAAATACAAGAATTTAATATTGCTGCTAGAAAATTTAATTCCTCGGCAACAGCACCAAAAACTTGATAACGGTTATAGATTCGATAAAGATGTATATAGAAAATATTCAATAATGGTAAAGTCATACTTATCAATGCAAATATACGTATTGCTCAAGTAATATAGGGCTCTAATGGAGTCTTAGATATCGATCCCACATAGAGTAATATTAGAGGCTACAAACTAAGATTTTAGAAAATCAATGTACTTAATCACAACAATATAGTTCAAATTGCTTATCTGTCACTAATAATCAATTGAAATACATATGTAATTTTAATAACCCTTAAATAACTAATTTTACTAATAAAGTTTCTAATGTGAAGTTCAATATATAAGAAAGCATCCTTCTCCTTGTAAAGAAATTAAAGTGAATGGATAAAGTAAATTAGTTTAAATTGGATTGAGTCAAATAGGAGCATACCTATTCTTTACCCTTTGGTCCAGGCATAAAGAACATTGACTAATCTTGCTTGGTTACTAAATCTGTGGCTAGGCTGGGAGGATACCGACTCTCACTTCGAAGCTCCCACGTTCCCCTCACCTGAGGGCTAACATCTATACTTCAGCATCCAAACGATAGGACTGAATTGAGGATTTTAGTTTGTCACTCTAAAATCTCCAATTCTTCGCCCGATAATTTTATTTCCCTATTTATTTGCATCCAACTTCCAAGGGCTTTAACCTTCCTGAATCTTGGATTTAATCTTCACTTTAATTGTAAAACTCAACATAATTTAACAAATCAATTGGCTAAATTGAAAGTAAATTAAGATCGAAGTGAAAAGATCATCACAACTTTTTTAACAATTTCATGGCTTAACCAATTCAAATCACAATTTCACAAAATCTCAAGATAAGGAGAAAGATAGAGAAAACTACTTATAACTCATGGGGAAGATACGACAAAACTCATAATTTATATATAAAAGCAAAGTATACAAACTACAATAAGTAAGTACCACTTATCTCTAATTCCTCATAATCAAACTTCTTGAAGTTCCTCTGAATCTCTTCCTATTTTTACAGTGCACAAAATTCTTCTTCTAAACGGCAAGGAGACAAAAAATCTCTCACTTTCCCTCCACTTTTACAATCTTTCAAAGAATTCCTCACAATCTATCCCTAAGTTAAACTCTCTACACACTACTGAGGCTTTTGAACTTCTCTGAACCTCCCTTTATTTTTGGCTAAAATCTTCTCTTAAAGTTGTAGAAGAGTTTTTCCAAGAGTTGCCTAAGCATCCCTTCAAAAATCATCCACATTCAATACACCTATTAAGATAACTGTCGATCTCACCGTCGACGGCCTCTTGGATGTCGTCGGCGAGCCTTCTAAAATATTTAATCTGGACTCTCGGGAAAATCTCACCGTCGGCGCCCTAGTTCAAATCTTCATATTTTGGTCTTTTTCGCTCCAAATTCGCTCATTTTTGCATCTTTTTGTTCTAATGACCATAAGTCATCATACATATAACAAAACATCAAAAATACCCTTCTTTAAAGTGCAATATCATCAAAATCAGTGTAAAATAGGTATGAAAATCTCAACATATTTTCCTTTGGTCAAAATCCCCCAAATTTAACTATTACTTGTCCTCAAGTAATTTCAGTACTACATAAAAATTATGAGTTATTGTAGTAAAGTTTTATTTCAGAAATATTATAAGTTTGATTTAAGTAAATACCATAGTGAAATTTTCAGAAAAAAATCAAGTAATTAAATTAACTCTGTAGGTACAAGATTATCTAGTCATCACTAAGAGTTCTAGTCTTCTATTCATTTCAAGAATGACTATATGTTGCAATATTAAGTCACTTAAAAAAAAATTTCAAGTAATTAAATTAACTCTGTAGGTACAAGACTATCTAGTCATTCAAGTTTTAAGCAAAAAAATTTCAAGCAATTAAATTAACTTTGTAGGTACAAGACTATCTAGTCATCAAGTTTAAGAGTTCTAGTTTTCAACTCTATAAGCCATGATTAGCTAGTCATCAAGTTTAAGAGTTCTAGTTTTCTATTCATTTTAAGAATGACTATATGATCTAGTCATCAAGTTTTAAGAGGTATTTTTCTTTTCATTTCAAGAATAACTATATGTTGCAATATTAAGTCACTTAGAATATCCAAAAGATAGAAACTAAATGACTATATATTGTAATATCAAGTCACTTAGAATATTCAAATGATAGGAACTTCATGAGAACTCTTACTAGTAAAATAATACTAAGTCACTTAGAATATTCAAATGATAGGAACTTCATGAGAACACTACTAGTAAAAGATCTAACTTGATCAGACGAAAATATGTTGATATTTTCATACTTATTTTATACTATTTTTGATGATATTGCACTTTAAAGAAATATATTTTTGATGTTTTGTTGCAGGAATAATGAATTACGGTCATTGGAGCAAAAAGATGAAAAAAGGAGCGAATTTGGAGCAAAAAGGACAAAAATGTAAAGAATTGAACTAGGGCGCCGATGACGAGATTTTCCCGAGACTCCAGAATTAATTCATTAAGAAGGTCCGCCGACGGTGCCCTCTAGGCCGCCGATGGCGAGATCGACGGTTATGTCCAATCAAGCTTTATATAAGGCCAAATTTTGAAGGGATGCTTAGGAAACTCTTGGGAAAGCTCATCCACAAGTTTAAAAGACTATTTTGACGGAAAATTAGAGAGAAGGAAGGAGACTGGAGAGCCTCGAGAGGCTAGAGAGAGTTCTTGGAGGTTAAAAATGTTCCAATATTGTGTAAAAATTGTGAGGAATTTTTTGAGAGATTGTAAGAGTGGAAGGAAAGTGAGAGATTTCTTCCTCTTTGCTGTTTTGAAGAGGAATTCTGTGTGCTGTAAAGAAGGAAGAGATTCAGAGGAACTTCGAAGAGTTTTCTTGGGGAGAAATTAGAGATAAATTATTTATTTGTTGTAGTTTGTATGACTTTGATTTTATATATGAATTCCGAGTTTTGTTGTGTTTTCC
>JXCR01147295.1:57487-72430 GCA_002079205.1 Phalaenopsis hybrid cultivar
AATTAGAACGCACTGTTAAAAAGATTAGAAGATTGAGAAGAGAACCTAGAAATTCTGATACAATGGAGAACAACATGAAAAATCAAGGAATAGAGAATGAACACCAACCTAGACCCCTACGAGATTATGCAAATCCTACAGCAGATGAAATTCACTTATCTATCCAAAATCATGATGTAGCTGCTAATTCATTTGAGCTTAAACCTGCTATTATCCAAATGGTGCAAAACAATCAATTCAGAGGTACACCAAATGAAGATCCTAACTTATACCTCGCTAGTTTTTTAGAACTGTGTGCTACTTTAAAATAGGACAGAGTCTCAAACGATGTTGTTAGACTTAGAATTTTTTCCTTTTCACTGAGGGATAAAGCTAAGATGTGGTTAAATTCATTAGCTCCAAGATCTCTTAGAACTTGGGGAGAACTTTCACAGAAATTTTTATCTAAATATTTCCATCCATCCAAAACTACTAAACTTAGAAATGACATAACATCGTTCTGTCAGATTGATGGAGAGTATCCAAAACTGCTAAACTTAGAAATGACATAACATCATTTTGTCAGATTGATGGAGAGTCGAAAAACTGCTAAACTTAGAAATGACATAACATTGTTCTGTCAGATTGATGGAGAGTCAATATACGAAGCTTGGGAGAGATTTAAAGATCTTCTTAGCATAACATCATTTTGTCAAATTGATGGAGAGTCAATATACGAAGGTTAGGAGAGATTTAAAGATCTTCTTAGGAAGTCTTCATTTGTTTGATAATTCAAACTTTTTATAATAGATTAGTGGGATCTCCTAGATCAATTCTAGATGCTGCGGCTGGTGGTTCCTTAATGTCAAAACCTTTTGATGAGGATTATTCATTAATAGAAGAGATGACTACCAACAATATTCAATGGCTCTCTGAATGGGTAAATCCTAAATAATTAGCTAGTATCCATGATTCTGATGCAATATCTATGTTATATTCGCAGATTGCTGCAATATCAAAGAAATTAGATCATTATGGGATGAATTATTCTCCAACACCTCCTATGATGGAAGAGAATTCATCTGGGCAATTTGTGGATGTTCAACTTTCATGTGAGACTTTAAATGCTATTAATAGACCCAACAACCCTTATTCAAACTATTATAACCCATGTTGGAAGAATCATCTAAATTTTAACTGGAATAACAATTCTTCTACAAATCAACAATGGGCAAACAACCCAGTGAACCTCCAACCAAGGAAATATAAACTATAGAGCTTCTTATCCTCTAGGATTTAACAGCAACACTCAAATTAAGGAGATATCAAAGGAAATGCTAACTATAGACCTTCTTATCCTCTAGGATTGAACAGTAACACTCAAATTATGGAGAAGAAGTTGTCTATGGAAGAGTTGATATTGTTCTTCTACAAATCAATAATGGGCAAACAACCCAGTGAACCCATTAGGAAATTCATCCAACCAAAATGTTAACTATAGTCCTTCTTATCTCCAAGGATTTAACAGTAACACTCAATTTAAAGAGAAGAAGTTGTTTATGGAAGAGCTAATATTAAACATGGGTCAACAATTGTAGGATCAAGGAAATCAATTACAAATTCAAGGAAATCAATTAGAAAATCAAGGAACTGCTATTAAGAATATTGAAAATCAAATTGGGCATATCGCTACTACGCTTAGTAACCAAACATTAGGAACTTTTCCTAGTACTGTGGAACCAAATCCTAAAGATCAAGGAAAAAAACACATCAAGGTGATACAATTACGAAGTGGAAAAGAATTGGAGACAAGAGTGTAAAAAGAAACAAAAACTGAAAAAGAGAAAGTGGATACCAAAAAAGAAAAAGATTATGAGTACCCAAATTTAGAGTATCCATTTACACCAATGAAAATTACTGTGGAGAAAGCTCCACCACCGTTTTCTCAAAGATTGAACCAACACAAATAGAATAAACAATTTTCCAAATTTTTAGAGATTCCTAAGAAGTTAACGGTGAATATTTCCTTCGTAGAAGCTTTAGAGCAGATGCCAGATTATGTTAAATTTATGAAAGATATTCTGAACAAGAATAGAAAGTTATGGATAACAAAACTGTTGCACTTAGCGAAGAGTGTAGTGCAATTATTCAGAAAAAGCTTCCTGAAAAATTANCATCAAGGTGATACAATTACGAAGTGGAAAAGAATTGGAGACAAGAGTGTAAAAAGAAACAAAAACTGAAAAAGAGAAAGTGGATACCAAAAAAGAAAAAGATTATGAGTACCCAAATTTAGAGTATCCATTTACACCAATGAAAATTACTGTGGAGAAAGCTCCACCACCGTTTTCTCAAAGATTGAACCAACACAAATAGAATAAACAATTTTCCAAATTTTTAGAGATTCCTAAGAAGTTAACGGTGAATATTTCCTTCGTAGAAGCTTTAGAGCAGATGCCAGATTATGTTAAATTTATGAAAGATATTCTGAACAAGAATAGAAAGTTATGGATAACAAAACTGTTGCACTTAGCGAAGAGTGTAGTGCAATTATTCAGAAAAAGCTTCCTGAAAAATTAAAAGATCCTCGCAGTTTCACTATACCATGTGTTATTGGTGAAAAATTTTATGGTAGAGCTTTATGTGATTTGGGAGCCAGCATTAATCTTATGCCTCTATCAATTTTTAAAAGATTAGAATTAGGAGAAGTCTCACCTACTTCTGTAACTCTACAATTAGCGGATCGTTCAATTACATATCCGAGGGGCGTTATAGAAGATGTGTTAGTAAAAGTGGATAAATTTATCTTTCTTGTGGATTTTATTATTTTAGATATGGAGGAAGATAAAGAAATACCTATCATTTTAGGGAGACTATTTTTAGCTTGTGGATTTCATTGTTCTAGATATGGAGGAAGATAAAGAAATACCTATCATTTTAGGGAGACCATTTTTAGCTACTGGAAAAAGCTATGATAGATGTTCAAAAAGAAGAATTAACTATGAAAGTTAATGATCAAGAAACCTTTAACATTGTGAAATCTATGAAATACCCTGCTGTTGATAGAGATAATGAATGTTTTCGCATGGAAATTAGTGAACATCTATTCAAAAAACATTTCAAAGAACATTTTGAAGAAAAAGAACAATTTGAAGAGAGTGATGAAGTTATTCTCGATGAATTAAAAAATAAAGAATTAGATTATGTTTAGGAAAGATTTAAGATGTTAGATATTACGGAAAATACTGAAAAAAATCTATTTCCGTCAATTATAAAACTACCTGAACTTGAGTTGAAAGTATTGCCTAGCCACTTGAAGTATATGTTTTTAGGAGACTCATCTACATTACCAGATATTATATCTTCAGAATTAAATGATTTGCAAGAGCAAAGACTGTTAGATACATTGAAAAGATATAAGAAAGCTTTTGGTTAGACCTTAGCTGATATTAAGGGAATCAGTCCTTCAATCTGTATGCACAGAATTATATTAGATGAACAATATAAACCAAGTGTTGATCCACAAAGGAGATTAAATCCAATGATGAAAGAAGTAGTTAAGAAGGAAATTTTGAAATGGTTAGACACTGGCATTATATATCCTATTTCAGATAGTGCGTGGGTAAGTCCAATTCAATGTGTTCCTAATAAAAGAGGAGTGATTATTGAAACAAAGGAAAATAATGAATTAATACCTATAAGACAAGGTACTGGGTGGCGTATTTGCATTGATTATAGAAAAATTAAACACTACCACCATGAAAGATTATTTCTCTTTACCCTTTTTAGACCAAATAGCAGATAAACTTGTTGGGCACAAATATTTTTATTTTTTAGATGGATATACCAGTTATCATCAAATTCCTATTGCACTTGAGGATCAAGAAAAGACAACATTTACTAATCTTTTTTGAACTTATGTTTTTCAAAGAATGCCTTTCGGATTATGTAATGCACCTACAACATTCCACAACTATATGATGTTTATATTTAGTAAGTTATTTGATGATGGATTGGAAGTATTTATGGATGATTTCTCTATATTTGGAACATCATTTGATGCATGCTTAAATTATCATGAAAAGTTTTGGAGTTATGCGAAAGAACTAATTTGGTTCTAAATTGGGAGAAAAGTCAATTTATGGTTGCAGGAGAAATTGTGTTAGGGCATAAAATTTCGGAAGATGGTATGGAAGCTAACCCTGAAAAAATTCAAGTTATATCTAAACTAACACCTCCTACTAATGTAAGAGAGGTTAGGAGTGCCCTACAAAAATTCAAGTTATATCTAAACTAACACCTCCTACTATAGTAAGAGAGGTTAGGAGTTTTCTTAGACATGTTGGATTTTACTGGCGTTTTATTAAATATTTTTCAAAAATTACTAAACCTCTATGCGAACTTTTAGAAAAGGACAAGAAATTTGAATTTACTGAAAGCTCTTTAAATGCCTTTGATATATTAAAGGAAAAATTAATCACAACCTCTATTATAGTTTCACCTAATTGGGAGAAACGATTTGAATTGATGTGTGATGCTAGTGATTATGCTATTAGAGCTGTCCTTGGACAAAGGTATGAAAAGATTTTTAAAGTTATATACTACGCTAGTAAAACTCTTAATGATGCACAAATTAATTATACTGTTACTGAAAAAGAGTTACTAGCCATTTTATATGTTTTAGATAAATTCAGATTTTATTTAATTAGAGCTAAATGTGTTGTGCATACTGATCACTCTGCTATTAAATATCTGATGTAAAAGAAGGATGTGAAACCAAGGTTGATTAGTTGGATACTTCTGATGCAAGAATTTGATCTTGTGGTTATTGATAGAAAGGGAACTGATAATCAAATTGCTGATTAAAAGATTAGAAAATCATGAATTATCTGACACTGACAATGAAATTATAGACAATTTCTTTGATGAACAACTTTATAATATTAATGAGTGGAAAATACCATGGTATGCTGATATTGTTAACTATATTGTAAGTGATATATTGCCACCTATGCTGACATTGCAACAACAAAGGAAATTCATTCATGATGCAAAAGCATATTTTTGGGATGAGCCTTATTTATATAAACAATGTAAGGATTTGATTATGAGAAGATGTGCACCTTATGAAGAAACTGAGCTAAACATTTAGAAATGTCATGATTCTAAATTTGGAGGAAATTTTGGGATTGATAAAACTATTTATAAAATTTTACAAGCTGAATTTTATTGACCTACTATCTTTAGAGATGTTTATAGATACATAAAAACTTATGATCGATGTCAACGAGTAGGGTCTAGAAGAAATGAAATGCCTCTTAATTTTATGTTAGAAGTTGAGATCTTTGATGTTTGGGGATTAGATTTCATGGGAACATTTATTCCTTCATTTGGGAACTTATATATATTAATTACAATGGACTACGTTTCTAAGTGGATTGAAGCACAAGCTTTACCCCATTGTGACACTAAAAGTGTTTCAAGATTTTTAATGAAAAATATTTTCACTAGATACGGAAGGCTTAGAATGATTATGACTGACGGAGGATCCCATTTTAGGAATAAATATATTCAGAGATTGGCAGAAACAATTAATATTATTCATAGAATCTCTACTGCCTATCATCCTCAAACCAGTGGGTTAGCTAAAGTTTCTAATAGAGAGATTAAACAAATACTTGAAAAGACTGTAAACCCTAGTAGAGTAGATTGGTCCACTAGACTGGATACCGTATTATGGGCTTACAGGACTGCTTATAAAACTTCTATTGGAATGACTCCTTACAGACTAATTTTTGGAAAGACTTGTCACTTACCAGTAGAATTGGAGCATAAAGCATATTGGGTGATTAAAGAATTCAATTATAATTTGAAAGATGCTAGTAAGAAGTGATTGTTACAATTAAATGAATTGGAAGAATTAAGAAATGAGTCTTATGATAACGACATATAAGGAGAAACTAAAGTTATGGCATGATCAGAAGATTAACCAAATGAACTTTTAACCAGGACAAGAAGTTTTGCTTTACAACACTAGGCTAAAACTATTTCCTGGGAAGTTGAAGTCTCGTTGGTTAGGACCCTTTACTGTGACTTAAGTTTATACTTACGGAGCTATTAAAATTGAAGATCAGAAAATTGAAAATAGATTTAAAGTAAATGGACACAGATTAAAACCATATTTTGATGGTAAAAGGCCAAATTTTAAAGAAGTTTTAATGATCAGTGAACCTGAATGACACCTGAATAAGTTGGGCTGACGACGTTAAACCAAGCGCTTTATGGGAGGCAACCCATATTTATCTTCACTTTTATCGCGATTATAGTAGTTTTAATTTGAAATTATCGTTAGTTTGTGAAATTATCTATAAAGAAAAATTGGAACGCATTCAGACCAGAGCGAAACTGTGCAATTTTTGCCTTGGGAGCCGATGGCGCCCTCGACATGCCGACGGTGGGTTTTTCCCGAGAGTCCATGAAAAAATTAATATAGAGGCTTGCCGACGACACCATCGACCCCGCCAACGGCAAGACAAGCGAATTGGTTTTTGGGCGGGAATAATCTTTTTAAACTCAAAAATTTGATTCCTAATTCATATTTTCCCTCAAAAAATGAAGTGAAACTCCACCAATTTCTTTCCTATGGCGTCCAATTCCCCTGATAATCCCATAATGCGAGTTTTCAATCGGTGAAAGTTCATTAGTGAGGAAGCGCAGCAAAACTTCAACAAGTTACTTGCGAAGAAAAGATTGATCAAGGAATGAGGATTCGTAAATCGCGGATTGAATAATCCCACGACAGAAATTGAAGAAATGATAGTGCGGTGAAGATGAGAAGTGTTGTGCTACACTACCGCCACCGTGGTGGTTCCTGTGATAAAAGAATTTTATACAAATTTATATGGAATCAACCAGAGAATTGTTTATGTGCGAGGAAGATGGATCACTTTCACTCCTGCACGAATCAACGAATTATACATGATAGAGAATGTTCCTATCTGCCAATATTCCAATTTCATCCTAATGAGAAAGAAGATGAATGAAATTTAACAATATTTATCAGACGAAATTGATGATTGGGAAACAAGAGAAAACAGGTATGTTAGTTTTTCTGCGACACTCCTAAATCTTGTTTCAAAACATTGCCACTTTTTCATTTCTGCGAAACTGTTACAGACAATGAAGATCGATAAAGTTTCTAAAAAAAGTGCTATTTTGAATTACTGCATCTAAAGGGGACTGCCGATCGACATTGGATCCATAATTGTGAAGTTGTTTTTGGGTCTGATGGTTCATGGATCAACTAATGGGCTTGGACACCCCTCAACAATTTTCTCACTTTGCAGTCAGTTCCAAGTTTCTGAAAATTGGGAAAAAGGTACTGCTGCCTTGGAAGCCTTTGGATCCAACAGAGAGATTCCCAGCTTTTGAAGATGAAAATGACATGGCCATTATAGTAAATCAATCGTCTCAGAATTCACTGCCAGTTCAACCCTTAGTTCCTGACAAGTTTTTGGTGATCCTGCGCCGAATCAAGAACTTGGAAAATGAGGTACAAAATGTCATGAATGTGATTAATAATATCTCTGATTTCTTCGATCATCTGGACAGGAGGATGAAAGAACATTTTAAGCACTTTGGACATCTAGAAGATAGTTTGATACGACTGATTAGAAGGATGAAGTTGATAGAGGAGGATTCTACTGAAGAATCTCCATTTTGTTCCTTCTACAACCTCTTAGTTCATGTGCAATTAATGGGTGATCTCAGAGGAGAATCGAGTATTGAATTAGAAGATTAGTAGATTTATATTACTACCTATCTGTTTATCTATGTATTTTGATTTGAACTTTGTTTTTACTTTAATTTAGAATTATGCTTTTAGATCTCTATATAGTTGAGACTAAGCATAAGATGTTTTGTTTTCAGCATTTTGAGTGTTGTGGCTTGGATTGCGATGCTGAATTAATGTATTGAGGTTGAGCTATAGTTGAGACTAAGCATAGGTTGTTTTGTCTTCAGCGTTTTGAGTGTTGTGGCTTGGATTGCGACGCTGAATTAATGTATTGAGGTTGAGAATACCAAACTTAGGTGTGTTATGTAACGTATAGTGTACCCCTTGAAATTTATATATAAATGTGATGTTTTGAGTGTTGTGGTTTGGATTGCGATGCTGAATTAATGTATTGAGGTTGAGAAAATACCGCAATTTGAGTGTTGTGGCTTGGATTGCGACGCTGAATTAATGTATTGAGGTTGAGAAAATACCAAACTTAGGTGTGTTATATATTTGTACCCCTTGGAGTTTTTATGAAAATGTGATGTTTTGTGTTGTGACAGTTTATATGTGCTAAGTACATCATTTAGTCACTTAAAATTATGTCTATAATGATTGAAAAGATGTCGTTAAGGCTTGAAATTGACTGAAATCTCAAAAATCTAGGATTTAAACCAAAATCAATATAGCCCGTCGACAACGCCCTCGACGCCGCCGACGACGAGATTTTCCCGAGTCTTAGGATTTAAATTCAATAGAGCGTGCCGACGGTGAGCTAAAAAAAACACTTTTAACCGTAATTTTGACCAGTCAACTGCCACTATTCATCATCCCCTTCCTCCTAAAAACATCATTTTTGACCTAGGGCTTGAAAGATCTTGGATTGAGNTCCACGACAAAAGAGAAGGGTTGAGTTCGACGAGTCTCGCTTCGTCAATGTGATGGCTCAAACAAAATTTACTTCCATATTTAAAGGAAAGAACTGCATACAAGATCGAGTTTTTGAAAGTCCGAAGGAGAAATTGAATGATTTATTGCCGAGCGGAGGTGGGAAAACTTTTTTTACACTACCAATAAAGCTGATGCAAATATTGTGAAGGAGTTTTATGCCAATGTAATCTATTCTGAAGAAGGAATCGTTCAAGTGCGTGGATTTCCTGTTGAGTTTACTGCCGCCCGCATCAACACCTTTTACGAAGTCCCAGACTCTTACAACTGCCAATATGAATCCTTCAGTACTATAGAAGGCCCCCTGAATGATGTGATCAACTTTTTCACTGATGGGAAAGAAACATGGAAGATAAAGCAGTGAGAACGGGTAAATTTTTCGGCTTCCATGATGAGTGCCGCCTCCAAGGTGTCGCAGTATTTCATTTCCTCTACTCTGTTACCAACCTATCACCATAGTGAGGTAACTAGAGATAGAGCATCTAAATTTTTGTATTCAAAATAGTAAAACTATAAATGTGGGGAGAATAATTCTTAAGAATATATTAAATTTTTGTATTGAGAATAGTAGAACTATAAATGTGGGGAGAATCATTCTTAAGAATATATTGACTATGGCGAGGAGCGAGACAAGTTGAGGTCTAGGACATCCTGACCTTATTTATGCAATTTGCAAACGTTCTGGAGTGGAAATTGGAGATGAAGAATGGGTTTACCCTAGGAAACCCATTAGTAAAGCTAATTTAATGACTTATGAATCCAATGACAAATGGATAACTGGACGTAGAAGTTAACAACCTTCTACTGATAGAGATGTCCCCTCTACAAGTTATGACCTTCCGCCTTCTAGTTCCCCTACCATCTCTGATTTGATGAATGAGTTGATATTGCAGCAGAAGAGCATAGAATTAATAAATGAAAGGATTGGAGTGTTAGAACGTCGATACGATTATGATAGTGAGTACCTTCAGAGACATTCAAATTTTGAGGTTGCCTATTATGAAGCTCAGGCCCGACACTACAAAGGTGAGCCTGTTGTTACTTTTTCGGAGTGCCCTCGATATACTCAGTATCATCCCAATCCACCTACTGATCAAGGCGATGAAGATATAGCTTGAGATTTTGATATTTGAATGTAATTGATGTACTTATATTTGTACTTTTATTTTTGTAATCTTTTGTAATAGAAATGGATGTTTTTGTGTATTTGGACTTTCATTTTTATTGTTATGTTATATTTGGATAATTTTTAATTTTTGTTATAAATTTAATGTGGTAGTTAAAGTTTGCATGTGTAGTATAATAGATGTTGAGTAGTATTTTGGAATGTAATGTGATTTTTATTTTGCAATTTTAATTATTTTGTTTAGTATTTTGTTTGTGTTAGGAAATGTTGCGCTTGTTTAATGTTTTAGTTTTATACCTATTTCAAAATTTCATTACCCAGAAATTCCTCTAATAATTTATATGTGTACAAAGCTTTTAATATTACAGACCAAGTGAAGTAGAAATGTTGAGAAGGCCTGCAAAAGTTTCAGAATGATGAAAATGCCTAAAATACTGAGGTATGATTTATATTTAGAGTTTTTCTTTCCACCTGTATTATTTTATATTGAAAAATTTAAGTTTAGGGGAGGAAGAAAAAAATTAACTATTAGATGTCCTATATTTCATTATTTCTATTTATTTTAAAAATTATTTATATGATTTTATGTAGTGAATTTAATTTATGTTGCTATATTTTTGTAGCTATTTAAATATTATAGTAGATTTAAAGAAATTTTTTTGTAATGAAAATTAATTTTGTAACTTAAGATATTTTAGAATAAAAGAATAAGATAATAGTTAACTATTTAAAGTAAAAGAAACTATATTTTGAAATATTAAGAATCAGAAAATTCATTTGAGACGAAAAGATTGGGGCTCAATGATGTAAAGGCTATGAAATACTTATAAGGTAAAGGAATGCTTTGAGTTTCAAATTTAGGGAAAGAAAGGTGATGTTCAAAATCATTAAAAACTATCTAGATATAGTAATCCTCACTAGAAAAAGGAAAAAAAAATCACTGAAAACAATCCCTGAAAAGAAAAGAAAAATATATAAGATTGAAAGAAATCCAAAAGAAAAAGAGAAAAGAAAGAAAAAAAAATTATGGAAGTGAGGAGAAGCTTGAGGATATGTCTAATAAAAAATTGACTTCACTGGACTTAGCTAAAGGGAAAACCTAAATACATTAATGAACTTATATTTATGAAATAGATCTTTTACTAGTAGAGTTCTCATGAAGTTCCTATCTTTTGAATATTTTAAGTGACTTAATATTGCAACATATAGTCATTCTTGAAATGAATAAAAGACTAGAACTCTTAAATTTGATGACTAGATAATCTTTTGGCTACAGAGTTAATTCAATTACTTGATTTTTTTCTGAAAATCTCACTATGATATTTATTTAAATCAAACTTATAGTATTTCTAAATTAAAAATTTATTACAATAGATCATGACTTTTATGTAGTACTAAAATTACTTGAGGACAAGTAATAGTAAATTTTGGAGGATTTTGATCAGAGAAAAATATGTTGAGATTTTCATACCTATTTTATATTTTTTTTATGATATTGCACTTTAAAGAAAGGTATTTTTAATGTTTTGTTGTAGGAATGATGAATTAGGGTCAATGGAGCAAAAAGATGCAAAAAGGAGCGAATTTGGAGCGAAATATAACCAAAATGTGAAGATTTTGAACTAGGGCGACGACGGCGTCGACGGCGGACTTTCTCGAGACTCCAGATTTAATTCACTTAGAAGGCCCACCGACGACGCCCTCAAGGCCGCCGACGGCGAGATCGACGGTTATGTCCAACAATGCATTGGATGAGGACGAATTTTGGAGGGGTGCTTAGGCAACTCCTGCTCATCCACAACTTTAAAAGAGAAGACTTTAGCCGAAAATAGAGGCTCCTGGAGGTTAGAGAGGTTCCATTAGTGTATAGAGAATTTACTAGAGTGTCTAATTTGTGAGGAATTCTTCGAGAGATTGTAAGAGTGGAGGGAAAGTAAGAGATGTCTTCCTCCTTACCTCTTCGAAGAGGAACTTCGAGGAGTTTTCTTGGGGAGAAATTAGAGGTAAGTGTTATTTACTTGTTGTAGTTTGTATGACTTTGCTTTTATATATGAATTTCAAGTTTTTTTGTGACTTCCCCATGAGTTCTGAGTAGTTTTCTATGTCTTTCTCCTTGTCTTGAGATTTTTGAAATGGTGCTTTGAATTGGTTGAGCCATGAAAATGTGAAAGAAATTGTGATGATCTTTTCACTTTGATCTTAATTTACTTTCAATCTGGTCAATTGATTTGTTAAAATATGTTGAGTTTTACAGCTAAAGTGAAGATTACTTCCAAGATTCAGGGAGGTCAAAACCCTTGGAAGTTATGTGCAAATAAATGGGAAAATAAAATTATCGGGCGTAGAATTGGAGATTTTAGAGTGATAGACTAAAATCCTCAATTCGGGTCATATATTTGGGTGCTGAATTGTAGACTAAAAATTATCGGTTTCCAGTAGCCCTGTTGTTGAGATCCAATCCAAATCATATCACAAAAGGGCAGAGTTATATCTCTTTCCACTAGGACTCGAGCCTCAGAGGGTTGTGTAAGATAAAATGTACCACTATCCATTTTTAATGGTTTCCCATATGCAGCAGCAAGAGAAAATAAAACTTCATGATTAAACAGATGCAACTTTAACCCCAGAAAACGGATCCAAACCGATAAAATCGGAAGCTCTAACTTCAGATCGAAATCAGACCACTTTCGGAATTTCATAAATCTATTTTCAATTCTCAGAAAACATTTCGCAAAAAGCATGGTATAATCCTCATCATTAGCGAGTTGGATTAGAATATGTTTACAATCCAAAACCCCTATTCTCCACCATCCCTTCAATTTAAGCAAATCAATATCTTTTTGAATAAGTTCAAGTTTCGGATGGCCATTGGAAAACTTCCCAACCAAAGCATAACAACAAGAGGAAGCCAACACATTTGTTTCAACATCAAAAATAAACATAGCCAATTTTTCATTCTTCTTCCCTAGCTTTTTCACAAAGGATTAATCGCCACCAACGTTAAGAGAGTCGTGAAAATCCTGAGGAAACAAAAAGGAATCGGTAGAATCAGAGATCGCCCCACCTCCCTCTAAAACCGCATCAACAAAAGAACGAGAATGTGACATTGCAAAAGCGACGAACGCAAGAAAACGCAAGAAAAGTAGAAAGACAGTGAAGGAACGGTCTCACCAGCCATGGAGAAGGAAAGGAATCGGGAAATCGCCAACGATGTCAGAGGTCCGGACCCTAGCCACCGCATATATATATATATATATATATATATATATATATATATATATATATATANAGACAGATCCCCACGTCTAAAAAGAAAAAAAAATACAAGAAACGCACATCTCTTGCAGTACATCATTACGCAAATAAATGAAGAGATAAGATACGTACAAGTATACCCAAAACACCAAAAGGATTACAAAACCTATACCTGTAAAAGGGGAAAAAGAAACTGTATTTCAAAGCAGCAGAAGAGGGAACTCCTGGACCAAGGAGACATTTCAAAGGGGAACCAAACCAGCAGAAGAGAGTTGGAGCAGGAGGCAGCATCCCAAAAAAACCAAAAAAGTAACGGTAGCATTCCTTCAAACCAAGCAGGCAACTCAAGCAGGGAATACAACAACAACAAAGCAGTGAATCCAGCGAATGAGGCACATAAAGGAAACGAAGCAGAGCAACAAAAACTTAAGCAAAAATGCCTCGACATAAATCCATAGTGTAAACGCATATGGCAGCAGAGTTGAAACCCAAAGAAACCATGCAATAAGATGAGCCAGCAGCAGTACTTCTCTGAAATATGCAAAAACCAAAATAAAGAAACCAGAAATAAATCCCAAAAACAGCGAGCCTTAAAAACGAATGAAAGGAATGTCAAGATTATCCCCAGCAAGTAATTGTTTTAAATGTAGAGGGGGGTGTGTTCCCACAACAACATCCTCAAGAGCATGCTTGGCCAACCAATCCGTAGGGAGTTGGGCTGTCAAAAAAGCTCTTCAGCCTCCAAAGAAAAATTAACAATTTCAGGAGACTTAAAAAAACATAGTGAATTACTCATGTGATCTCTAAAGAACCCACCAACACCAGTAAAGGTTGCATCCCAACTCCCATCAACGTTTACCTTAACCCATCCAACCATAGGGGGTTTCCATCTAAATAATAGAGGCCTCCTTACCCTATTTAGGTTGGTAGGCAAATCTAGTGTAGTAATTCTATAAGCCTTCAAATAATATGAGAGTATATGTGAGAAAGTAATGGAGGGAGAGGGAGTGGTGTGATTATGTTTGCCTTGATTCCGGGGACACCAACTAAACCAGAGCACAACCAGAGGGAAAGCCAAGAAATCTTGAGAAGTAGCCAAATTTTTCCAAGCTCTCAACATGTCAGCCATGCTATGGTCATGAGGCCAAACAAGGCAAAATTGCCTCCCAATCATACCCCAAACTTCTTGGGAGAAAGCACAATAAAAAAATAGATGGTCGCATTTCTTCATATGACACTTAAAAATATAACAACGAGAGGCAAACCGTAAGTCTTTCAATTTTAAAATATCATCTTAAGGTTGAAAAAAGTGAAAATATATCCACAAGAAGAAGGATATTAAGGGTGATAGGAGAGGAGGCCAGATAATTTTACCCATAGGCAATAATTAAAGGAATGCAGCTGCTTGTATAACATTTTTGATATATAACCTTTACAAGAAAATTTTCAAATAGGAGTATCATTATCATTAGCTGTAATGGGAGTAGTATCCACCTTCATAGCAGAGTCCCCCAAAAGGGAATGCAATTTGGATATATCCCAACAACCATCAGAAAAAAAATCAGAAACTAGCAGCTCATTGTCCTCTAGGGTGGGAGGGCCCATAATAGATCTACGAAAACCCCACTGCTCATGCCGAAAGGAGATCTTTCCCTCCCCAATATCCCAAAAAATGAATTGATTAGCCACCTCTCTAGCTTTTAACAATGATTTCCATATTTTAGAATCACTAGTTTTCCAATTCACCACAAATGCGTGTTGGAAATTGCAATATTTAGAATTCATAAATTGAGCCCACAACGAATGAGCCCGCAACGAATATATATATATATATCTATGTCTTTCTCCTTGTCTTGAG
>JXCR01147297.1:36273-51423 GCA_002079205.1 Phalaenopsis hybrid cultivar
TATTAGAGGTTAGGACCAATATGTGGAACTTCAAGTTGAGTAAAGAAAAGAGTTTTGAGTTTCTAATGGTGAGGGTACCTTTTCTAGTTTTCTAAGACTAGTCAATAGGAAAGTCCTATGGCTAGACCTAGGCTACTAAAGAAGTTTCTAGACCTCAACCAAAAGTGAGGTCAACAGTCCTTCTTAGAAGTATCCACAGGAATGCTGTTAATCCTATTAATGGTAGAGTTATCCAGTATGTTTTTTAAGGCAGTTAGGTTCCACTAATTATCATTCCAGAAATCTGACACTTTGGTAGAAGTTGGGTAGGGAGAAGTAGCCTTGTCAGCAAGCTTCCCATCCCCCATCCAGTTGTCAAGCCAAAAATTGAGGTTCCCCTCTCCAAGGTCCCATATAAAGTAATCTTCAGATTTATCTTTATATTTAATCATGTGAGACCAGATTCTGGAGTCTCCCAATTTAGATGTAGCAAGAGTGGGATGTGAACCTCTACAATACTTGCCTTCAAGAAAGATAGCCCAAAGGGACTCTTGAGCTCTAAAGTGTATCCACAACTTGCAAAAATTTATCAGATGAAGATGCTCGAAACTTCTGAAACCTAGACCCCCATTGTGAGTTGGTTTACAAATAGAATTCCGGTTGGTCCAATGTTTCTGTGTTCTTTGTCTTGACCAAAGAAATCTGTTGAAAGTTGTTTCAAGAAGATGTTGAGTGCTCTTTTTTATAGTATCCATTTGGAGAATGTAGAAGGTGAAGGCAGACAGGGCATGCTTTAGGAGAGTGATCCTTCCTCCATTTGATAAGAAAGAATTGGTCCACTTAGTGAGCTTAGCTTGGATCTTAGTCACTACTTCATCAAATTGGATTTGTCTAGTCCTTCCTTTCAGAAGAAGAACCCCAAATATTTCTGATGAGAGTGGGGGGTTTGAAAACCAGGAAAATCAGAAACCCAATGTTTGAAAGGTTGTTTAACACCTTTGTTGTAATAAATACTGCATTTTTGCTTGTTCAGCTGTAGTCCAGAGCATAACAGAAAATCATTGAGAAGGGTTTGGATTTATTTGGCAGTAGGTTTAGTGGCCTTAGAAAAAAGAATAATATCATCTGCATATGAAAGGTCGCCGATGACAATATTTGAGCTGTGCTTGAAGAGGTTGTGAGGAGATATGATTGGAAATTGGTTGAGAATGAGGGAAAGGTAGTCAAAGACAAGAATAAAAATAGTGGGAGAGAGAGGGTCACCTTGTTTGATTCCCCTAGAAGCAGTAAAGAAACCATGGTTCTTTCCATTGATGAGAATAGAGTGGGCATTATTATTTAGCCATCTTCTGATTAAGATTATGAAATCTATATTAAAACCTCTAGCATGAAGAACCTCCTCAATGAAATCCCAGTGAATGGTGTCATATGCTTTGCAAATATCCAATTTGTAAATCAAATTTCCTCCTCTACATCTTTTATCCAGATCTTGGAATAGTTCCTGAGCTAAAAGGACATTATCCACAATGCTTCTACCTTTGATGAAGGCAGTTTGGTTATTGTTGATGATCCTGTTAAGGTGAGGTTGAATTCAGGTCACCAGAATCTTGCTAATGATTTTAGAGATCACACTGGTGAGACTTATGGGTCTGTATTGGTCCCATCTGTTACACACAGTCTCTTTAGGGATCAGGACAATGGTGGAAGAAATGAAATACTTAATGGGTTCAATACCAGTGAAAAAGGCTTGCACAACACCATAACATCAAATTTAATGACATTCCAAGCTGATTTGTAAAAGTCAGCAGAAAAGCCATTAGGACCTGCTGCTTTATTTTTATCAATAGAGTTTAAGGCAAACTTGATCTCCTCTTTAGAAGGGATGTCTGCAAGCTTGAGAGTAGAAGTATAATGTCTGCAGTGGTCAAATAAATTGCCTTTAACCTCAGTCCTAGCCACCTCATTTCTAGTGAAGAGCCTTTGGTAATGCTCAACAACACTATCAACAATATCTTGGGGAGTGTTCAACCAGTATCCCTTGGAGTCTTTGATCTTATGAATCTCATTACATTTCCTTTTATGGTTAATAATAGCATGGTAATATCTGGAATTTCTGTCCCCCAAACAAAAATAATTTTGAGCAGCTTTCTGATGGAGGAGATGTTCCTGCAAGTGAAGAGCATTCAGTAGTCTTTCATTGGCATTGTAGATATCAGTTTCTAAATTGGGATTAAGACTGATTTTGGATTCCAAGTCATTTACAATGGCTTCATCTTCCACCACCCTAGTATTTAAATTGCCAAAAGTCTGCCAATTCCATGTTTTGAGTTTAGCAGCAAGCCTTTTATGAAGAATCCATAATTTCACCCAAGGATTGTTATTGTGATAGCTGGCCCAAATAGATCTAACTTGATTTAAAAAGTCTGGGTGAGATGACCAGACATTTAATTATATGAAGTTACTTTTGGTGGGATTTATGGAGCTGCTGATGGAGATCATGAGAGGTCTATCGTCTGAACCAGACATAGATAGATGAGAAACAGATGTATGGAAAAAATCATTGAGCCAGTGATCATTAACAAGAGATCTATCAATTCTTTCCCAAAACTTACCTCTTCTCCAAGTGAATCTGTGGCCAGAGAAACCCAAATCATAGAGTCTAGCCATATGCATGTTGTCTAAGAAGAAGTTCATTTTGCTAATATTAGGAGGTTTGCCTCCAATCTTTTCATCAGAAGAAGTCATGCAATTGAAATCTCCACAAACCAGCCATTTTGAGGAGATGTTAGTGACCAATTTAAGGAGCTCCTTCCAAAGTTCCACTCTCCCAGCAGAACAACTAGTGGCATAGACAAAAGTAGCATGACCAAAATGGCCAGCCATAGAGAGGGATACATGTAAGAACTGAGGGGGATCTAAGAGGATATGCCAATTGACTTCTTTCCTGTAGAGTAACAAAATCTTATTGTTACAATTAGCAACAAAATGAAACCCAGGAAATTTTTTAATGATTCTATCCTTAAGCTTAGACACCATTGGTTCCGGAAGAGCAATACACCAAAGCTTGTACACCCTATTAAGATGCAATAATTTGCTAAGGGACCTAGGGTGTGCCAATCCCCTAACATTCCAGCAAAGTAGGTTAATCATTGATCATTTTTCCTCTCCTCCTTGTTCGAGGAAGAGATTCCAAACTTTTGGACATGAATTCTCCAGAGTTAGCTGCATTATGCTGCAGCTCATTGTTGACCTCACTTTTGGTTGAGGTCTAAAAACTTCTTTAGTAGCCTAGGTCTAGCCATAGGACTTTCCNAGTAACCAACTTTCCAGAATATCCATTAAATTTGACAGAACTTTGAAGGGGTGCTTGAAATTTGGTGTCTTTTAGTTATCTGTTAATAGGGTCAAATTCTAGACAAAAAGATAGTCTTTTTGGGGTTCTCTTGAAGAGTTCAATTGTAGTCTAGTGTTTGTGTGTGTGAGTGTGAATGAGAGTCTTTTTTTTGTGTAAGAGTTTGGAGATTGGATTCAAGGAAACTTCAGGATTTGCTTGGGGAGAAAACTTAAAGATAAGTATCTTGTATTTGCGTTTAATTTTTTGTTATAAGACTTGGATTTCAATACAAATTACGTGTTTTTATTTTATCTCCATAAATTCTGAGTAGTTTCCTTTTTTTCACCTTGCATATGGGAATTAATTTTGTAGAATGAGAATGACTTAAGGATCTCTTTTAATTTTTAAAACATTGTGATTGTATTTTCACCAGTTCTTCATTGACTTTACAAATTGGACATTTATATCGTTACAATTTGTTGTGAAACATAATGACCCGAGAGGGCTATGATTTCACAAACTACTGAATACCACATTTTGTCTTGGGTAGAGCCGTTGCGATCACTTGAGGGGAGTTCAACTAAATAGGGAGCTAAGTTTTGATGGGCATATAATTGATATTTCTAGGGTGATAGACTATATTATTTTATCAATTTGGTCTAGAGTTTTGATCGTAAGGATCTCTAGTAGATCCTGTAGAGAGGGCATAGTGGGTAATATGAAAGTGAGAGGGCAAATTCTACAGAGCACTACTACACAAGCTGGTGAGAAACTCTTGGTTAGCCAATATTTTTTGCAAGCACCGAGAGGTGGTAAAGAATACGAATGCTCATATTTGTCATAGTACTACATTTGATTTTTAAACAGTCTATTCCAACACTAATTATGATCTCATCACAAGAAGAAAGATATTTTAATTCTTTAAGATCTTTCCAAAATTTTACCAGTCTCATTATATTTGGTTTTTATTTAATTTAGTTGGTTATAATTTTAGTGTAAATTAGTGAAATTAGGAAAACCAAAATTTTCAAAAATTCCAAACTAAGACCTGATAGTAGTAGACTAGAATTAGCCTAAGGGATTTCTTACCTCGCTTCTTTGTGGGATCGATACTAACGTTTTTCCCACAGAGAAGCGAGGTAAGAAATCCCAAAATTTTACCAGTCTCATTATATTACTTGAAACGATACATAAACTATTTTCTAAATTTTATATTATTATTTTTTTTGTACACTAGCCGCTGAATATAAATTAGGGTAAGTTTTGTGGTCATCTTTTGGAAGCTGCGTAATTGTGGGTCAGATCAAGTTTTTTGGTGCCGTTGTCGGGGAAGCGATAGTAAAAATTTTAGTTGACCTGTAAAACTTTGATTTAAAAATTATAATATTATTACATAGTGTGTTTAGTTATTATGTGTTATTTTATAAGAAAATTGAAAAATAAAAAAATATTTTAGATATCTATCTTATTAGTTAATTCTTTTAGATTTGTATGTGTAGTTCAGGAGCTGCAGACTTTGGATTATACAACTCGAATCTAGAGAGAACTTTTAGGAGGATTATGAATTAGAAAAGACTCCATGAATGTAATGTAAAAAATGACGGATCGATAGTATAATGAATATGCAGATTTAGATTATAGTACTAGTAGCTTTGATAGAGTAAACCCCAAGAACGTAGCAAATTTTCAAGAAGATAAGCTTACTACTTTAACTTCTCAGGTTGCAGATATTGCGAGGAAGTTAGATCAATACGTAGAAAGTTATCCTCAAGGGTCCTCGAATATTGAGGAAAATTCATTTGGACAATTGATCGAGACTAACCGGTGAGCTACCCATAAGGGAAAATCCAAGATACAATCCCCAAACTCTCTTGCGCTTAAAACAGAAAATATTCCCTACTCCAGAGCAACCAAACCCCTATAATTTCAGCCTCTAAAACTCTATAAGAAGCCCAAATTTTGGACCTAAGATCTAGGAACCTTTTCGGGTCAGACAAAATGCCTCTCCAAACTTTGAGTTAGTTCTTCGAAAAGCTTCCCTAAGCTCTACAAAGAAAAACTCAATCGAAATTGGCCTTTCCTGTGCAATCTAACCAACTCCTAGGAAAAATCAAACCACCATTTCAGTTATGATATATCTCAGCCTGAATTCACTCCAAATTGAGCTAAGGAGGAGATTGGCAAGGACCTAACATTCGTTCTTATCAAGCTCGATTGAGGTCTCACCTCTTGAGACCCCTAATTTCTTGCCCGGGTTTGGAACATTATGAAGAAAACAATCACCTCATAACCACATAATCGTATGGATATGTTCGTATTGATGAGATGAAGCTTTAGAAACAAATTTCATGAAAATTCATAAAGTTTGAGCGAGATCTTTGGGTTTCACTACGAACAGTTCTCGGGTTAACGTCCTCTAGGGATGATGACCCGTGTCATTTATTTATGTGTATCAAAATGGACATCTCTGATATAGCCACACTGCTGATCCATCCATATGAAACAGACGAAACCATAGGCCATGTGGATGCTCGTGTGTAAAGCCCCGCAAATCAGAAATCACCGTGTGGAGTTTCAGAGACTCCAATGATTATGTGGCACCACATGGATTAAATAGAAAAATCCAATATTTCAATTTAATTAAATCCGGAAAATGCTTAAAACCTTAAAAAATTCATAACTTAACAAAGAAAAATCATAAAAATGAACAAAAAATACCTCTGGATTAAGGAAAATAAGTAAAAAATTACAAAAATGAAAACTGGAACTATTGGATTATATTTAATTGTTAATTATAATTATTCTCTGGAGTAATTTAATTATTAAAAATTAATTATAAATATAAAAAATCACAAAATTTTTAGGGAATTTTCTTTTATCGTTGGGAACTTTCTCTGATTTTTCCAAGGCTAGAAAAAAATTTCCAAATTGAAAAATACCAATTTCACCAAATTTTATAATTATTTTCAAAAATAATTATAAAGAGTAAAATAAATTAGAAATTCGTTTGAAAATTTAGGGTAATGAACTTAAGCTCTAAAATGAAAATTTCTATCCTTTAACAAAATTTTAAATAACTTAGCCATTTAGGGTAAAATTGTAAATTTTAAAAATTACATTTTAGCCCTAAAATTTCCATAGACTCGATTACTTATATTAAATGACTACTAGGATTAGTCCAAACCTAATCTTTAGTTTTAATTCATAATTAGACATAAAGTAAATCTAAGCCTTAATCAAAATTGGGTTTAGTCACACCCTAAACCTCTTGGGTTCAATCCACATGAACCAAAGTCAAACCTAAACCCCTTGAGAACCTAAGTCAAACTTAAACCCCTTGGGTTCAACCCACATGAACCCAAGTCAAACATAAACCCATTTGGTTCAATCCAAATGAACCCAAGTCAAACCTAGACCCTTTGGGTTCAACCCACATGAACCCTTATGAACCTAAGTCAAATCAAAACCCCTTTGGGTCCAACTCACAAGAAACCAAATCAATTTTAAACCCAATTAAGTCTAACCCAAATTAGACCTAATTAACTATTAAGCCTTAATTACATTAGGCTTATGTGACATTTAAACCCTAATTAGGTCTAACCCTAATTAAACATAATTAATCTTGTTAAGCCTTACCTAAATTAGGCTTAATCCTTCTTAATCCTTAATTAAATATAACCTAAATTAGACTTAATTATTGATCCCGAGAATATAGTTGTGTAAAAATTATAAAGTTGACTCCACTATGCAACGGTGCCAAAATGGTTGATGCAATATTTTATTAATAAGAAATTTAAGCAATTAATTTTGAGATTCTATGAAAGTATACGTATCTTTATCAAGTAATAAAAGAATTTCTATTCAAGCCCCAAATATCGATCCCACGGAGAATGTTTAAATTTGAGATGATAAGTTAACTAAAAAATTTACAGAAAGTCAAAACAAAATTACTGTCACTAATTTTGAATGTTAAGATATTTTTAGAACTAAATAATTTAATTAATAACAAAACTGAAATATAAATTTTAAATAGTAACTACTAAACTATTAAACTATGTTTATGTGATGAAGATTTCTTATGTGAAAAAGTATCTTTCTCATTACAATGAGGTTTTGGTAAAATGAGATGAGATAAATGGTTCAAATACATATTTTGCCAAATAGGAGCAGTTTTACTTCTCTACCTTGATACATTATTATAGAAAATCATTGGCTAATCCCAGGTTTAGTCCCTAAATCCATGGCTAGGCTAGGAGGATACTGGCTCTCACTCCAGAGATCCCACTTCCCTTCACCTGAAGGCTAACTCTCGCTTTAGTTTTTAAACACTAAGACCGAATTGGTGATTTTAGTCTGTCACCCTAAAGATTCTCCAATTCTACACTTAACAAAGAATATTTACCTATCTACTTCCCTTCACCTGAAGGCTAACTCTCGCTTTAGTTTTTAAACACTAAGACCAAATTGGGGAAGTCTGTTACCCTAAAGATTCTCCAATTCTACACCCAACAAAGCATATTTCTCTATTTATTTGCACTTAATTGCATGAACAAAGTTCTTCTTCATGGAATCAAATGTGATCCTCACTCTGTTGTAGAACTCATACTCCATTTCCCGGATCATATGTTTCACAACACATTTTAACGATTCAATTGGTCAGATAAAAATGCAAATTAAGTTTGGAGTTGAAAAATCATCACAATTTATTTTATATTTTAATATTGTCACATCCATATTATCTCTTCATTTCTAAGAGTATGGAGAAAGATAAAGTAAACTACTCAGACTTCATGAGAAAGATACAACAAAACACAAATTTCATATATAAAAGTAAAGTTCATACAACACTAATAAACAAACAAAACTTATCTGAAACTCTTTCTCAATGCAAATCCCTTGTTCATACAACACTAATAAACAAACAACACTTATCTGAAACTTTCTCATAGCAAATCCCTTGTAGCCTCTTATAGAAAATGTGGGAAGAAGAAATCTCTCACTTTTCTCCTTTTCCAACACTCTTAGAGAAGAATTCACACTTAATCTCACCAAAAAACTCTAAATTATAAGAACAATGGACTCTAAATGGATTTGGAATGAAAAATGAAAAAATGTGTGATGCGTAGAAGGTTGAATTGAGATGATGAGATGTCAGGAAGAGTCACTTTTCTAATCAATTTCGGCCCCAAATAAAGCCTAAAGTCGGTTCTCCAATAGGTTCCTCCAAAATCTCTTCACAAAACATCTAAATTCGTGAATCTTCTAGAAACAGGGGCTGAACCGACATTGGCGCCGTCAGTGCCATTGTTCCGCAATTTAATTCGTTGCTCTCTGTCAAACAGCTCCATCGGTGCTGAGTAAAATTCACTATCTGTTATGTTGGTTTGCGCCATCGGTGCTGCTCTTGGCGCTATCAGCACTGTGCATTTCTTCAAAAATGCCATTTTGACTCTAAATTCCATCATTTTTGCTTCAAATCCTAAAAATCAATAACCTGTAAGAAAACATAAAAATACCTTCCATTAAAGTGCAATATCACAAAAAATGAGTATAAAATATGGGTNCGTTGACCGATAAGATCAACAAGATTGATATAAATTTCTAAATCCTCAGACTTAGAAAGAAGNCTCTATTCTTTTCAAGAAAAATTGCAAATTGTCATATTAAAGCCACTTAAAGTATTCATATGAAAAAGAACTTCATAAAACATTACTAGTAAATAAACTAATGCTCAAATAAAAGTTTAGAAAATGTAGCAAAGCCTTCTTTTTAAAATTTATTCAAGTGAAGCCAATTTTTAATTAGGCATCATCTCAAGCTTCTCCCCACATCTTTTTTTTTCTTTTATTTTCTTTTCTTTTCTTTTATTTTCTTTTTTATGTGAGGATTACTATATCTGGATAGCCTTTAATGATTTTGAACTTCACTATCCTCTTTTTAAAGTCAAAAACTTGTCAATTTTTTTCACTTAACAAATTTATATGAGCTTAATGGTTTCATGAAGTTTAATTCTTTTCTTCTTATATGAACCTTTAAGATTTTTAATATTTCAAAAATACAAATTTCTTTACTTAAAATAGAGAAACATTGTCTTATTCTCTTATACCAAATATCTTAATATCTAAAATTAACCTTTATTATTGAAAATTTTTACTTAAGTTTACTTTATATTTAGAAACATAGAAATAGTTATCTCTTTATTATTGAAAAATTTTACTTAAGTTTACTATATATTTAGAAACATAGATATAGTTATCTAAAGTTACCCCTCTAATATCAAAGGTCATATTAAATTTAAAAATTTTTGAAATATAGCTAAGTGAGGACAAATAAAATTAAGTTTCTTTCCTTAAAAATGAATTTTTCTTTCCCCCCAAAACTTAAATTTTTAAAAGATTTAGCATGAAGAATTGAAAAATAAAGGGTGAAAGAAAACATTAAATACATAAAGAAAAGACATACCTGTTGAAGGTGCGGATTTTGAAACTTTAATTCTGAAATACTGCGGGTGCTAATATAAAAAACTGCAAGACTTAAAACATTAAATTGCACATAATACATATAAAATTTGCTGAGAAAGAGTTAATTACAATACATTTATCGGAATATTAAAATTAACAACAGAAGTAAACTGAATTCCATAAATGAAAATAGTTTTACAATCTATACTTCATAACTCAACATAACAATAAAATACAGTCTCACAATCTAATAAACAGTCTCAACAATATAAAAAAATAAACAACACAATAACAAAATACAATCAAACATACACTAAAAGAAAGATCATCAATCATCATCATGATCTTCTTCTTCCACATTCAAATTCTGCCGCTGATATGGAGTAAAAACAGGGTGAGTAGAAAATTAAACTGAATGATCACCCTTCATGTATCTCACCAGCGGATCATCATAAGCAGCATCATATTCAAACTTTTTCCATAAATCATCAGTGTGAGCATTTCTGGCATCCATGTTTTGCAATCTATGATCCATTCTTAAGATATCTCCCTTGTTGGATCATCATCTGGTCTAAAAGTTCTCGATTAGTGGGGTCACTAGAAGTAGAGGTCCTCGAAGTAGAAGGAATATCTCTGGTCTTACTTCCAAATCTCCAATCAACATGAGATTCATGTCTTTATATTAGCAGACCCAATAGTTTTTAGAGGCTCAATCCTCTCTTCCTTAGGTCTAAAATCAACCCCTGCCTATTCATAGGGTGTAAAAATAAGTGCAGGGTGGCCAAACCACCAATGGTCTCTCCCAAAGCAATAGATCTAGTATTCATATAAATAATAGAGCCTACATTTATCCTCATCACCTATTGAATAAAGAAATTCAGGATGGCCTGTCCTTGGTCACCTCACTATGATGATTTGTTGGAATCATTCTTCCAGAAATAAAGTAGTGTCAATCCTTAGATACTACATTAAGCATAGAAAGAGGAAAGTTTACTTTAACACAATTTTTCACTTTCCAGGTTCCTTTTCCATTAGTCAGAAAAGAAATAACCTCATCCAAGGCCTCATTCGTAGCAGAAAATGATTTATATTGGCAACTGTAAACATCTTCTAATTGATAAAACTCATTAGTTTTTTCTTGGAGAAACTCCACCATTTTTCCACGAACAAAAACAAAGTCGTCAGAAGCCTCAATAAAGTTAGCATAAAATTCTATCACTACACCAATAATCGCATCGACGGTAAAATAACAGAAACTTTCCCATTGCCAAGCATTGATTAATCGCTCGAATTCTCCTCTCGAATTTTTAAAATCTCTCAATCCGAAATTACTTTTTTATGCTCAAGTAGACTATTGAATCGAGCACTAGCTCTGAAGCTAACAAATTTTTATTCATTACAATCTAAATTTTTTTTTCCTTTGCTCGTTCTTGGTGCCATAGGAAATCTTGAGATGATGAAATTCGAAGTTCCTTTGCCTTAAAATCGCCTCAAATAGAAGCAAATGCGAGCCCTAGGTGCAAAAGTCGGAGGTTGAAGGTGACTCAAAGAGTAAAAATGGTGGTTTATGGTGAAAATTGCAAATTTTAAAGGGTAAGGCTGTTATTGGGTCGAGGGCGCTGCCAGCACCCATGTAGGCCTAAATTTTTACCCTTACAGGCCTAAATTTTAAAATTTTCAATTAGAAGGTGAAAATTGAAAGGCCTAAAAATTCTATTTTTTTATTTTTTTAATTTTCAATTTCCTTTCAATTTTCTCCAAAGTCTTTTTAGTATTTTTTATTTTTTTTAACACAAATTTTTATCTAAAAATAATTCACAAACAAACATTTTCAGAAACAATCATTTTCACAAACAACACCAAACTATCTTTTATATATAAAAATACTTTTTTACAAACACATTTTTTCTAATCACATCAAAATCAAGCCACAACACTAAACGCTGACACAAAACTATACACATAATCAAAGTTTAGAATTTTAAAGCAAAGCAAACTGAATCAAATCCACACAATCACATTAGGTAGATAAGTATTTTAAACTAGTAGAGAGTCTAAATTCTTTAATTATTCAGCCTCATTTCCAGTGCTTTCTCCTCCTCTAATATCTCCCATAGACTGATAATGAATGTACAGATTGTAGAAGGGTTGGTATGGGAATTGATCAATCAAATTTTCTTCGACTCATCATTTTTCTTTAAACATCCGCACTAATCCTGCTTCAAATATTCTAGTATGATCAAAATTCTCTTTCATCCTCCAATATAGGTGATAAAAAAGGTACTTAAGATCTCTTATTGCATTTATAATACTCTAAAGTTCTCTTTCAATTTTCTTCAATTTCTTTTCCACAGCAAGTGAACTTCCAATTGTTGGTGGCATCAATAAAGTTGAATCATACGATGAATGATCTAAGATAGCATCTAATGCTTCACTCTCATTCCCAACATAATTATCATCAATAGGAATCATGGGCGTCTAAGATAATAAAACTTTTTCCCAACTTTCATATGGAACTTGAGAATGACTGCAAAGTAAAAAAATTATGGAAGGATGCCCAAGTCCATAAATTTGTTTATTCATAAGAATACCCATAACATATTTAAATATGATAGATCTTATATCAATGGGGTTTTCCATTTGAATGCAATAATTCAAAATATCACTTTCTTTGGTGACTCTACTAATCTTCATGGTAGGGAGTAATTTTACATAAATGAAGAAATGCCCTGCTTTGATATTGGATTAAGTGATGAAATAAAGAAACTAACATATACCTCGTCTCACATTGCCCAAATATCACTTTCATCCGTCAGAAAATTATAGACATCTTGCATCAAATCTCTTGTAGGGATAAAATTTGTATAATGACAGATTGGAACGCTTTCTATCATATACAACTCATTGATTCGCACTGGAGTAAATGGTACAACCTTACCTCGTACGAAGACAATTCCTTCGGTAATTTTATGTAAGTTGGCATAGATATCTTTCACTACTGGTACAAAAACTGCAGCGGTAGTGTAGCACAGAACTTCACATCGTCTTTATACAATGATTTTATCAATTAGAGAACATGGATTAATCAATCCATGATTGACAAAAATTCTTTCCTTGATAAGCCTCATTTTTGTAATAACTTTGTCAAATAATCTTTGCATGTTAAAATTGATAAACTTTCTTCTATTCAAAACTCCATACCTGGAAGTATTTCTGAAGTTTGAGGCCATGGAATTCAAAAATAAGAAGTTTTTGTTCGTCTAAGGCAGTTTTTAGGACTTTAAAAACACCTCCCGACGGTTATTACGGAGCAAAATCCCGCCAAAATTTGCCAAAATTTGTCCTAAACCGTCAAACTGCTATTGGAGTCATTGGCGCTCACGATGGTGCTGTCGGCGCTATGGTCTGTCTGCGGGCGCCATTGGTGCCAGAGGCCAAAATTAGGTCTTTTCATGTTTTCGATCAATTCGATTCCAAATTGCCCTCTAATACCAATATTTGTCTTAATTTATAATATATAAAATTCTGTAGGATTATTATCTACTAATATATAAACACTTATCAAACAAAATAGTAATACATAGATATATATATTTATATATGGGTTACCTCTCACAAAGCGCTTGGTTTAACGTCGTCGTCGTGACATACCATTTGATTGATTGAGTTGACTTAACTTTAAAACTTTTTTAAATTGAGGTATGTTCCCTTCATAATAATATTTCAATCGATGTCCATTAACTTTAAATATCTTCTCAGTGTTAGGATCTTTAATAACAACAGTTCTATAATGATAGACTTCAATCACTTTAAATGGTCATAACCATCAGGATTTTAGTTTTCATGGAAATAATCTCAATCTTGTATTATATAATAAAACCTTTTGTCCAGGTTCAAACTTCTTTTGAATAATCTTCAGATCATGTCATATTTTTATTTTCTCTTTATAGATTTTTGTATTATCATATGCTTCATTTCTAATCTCCTCATGTTCATTGAGTTGTAATAATCTTTTCTCACCAACATCTTTTAAATTAAAATTAAATTCCTTAATAGCCCAAAATGCTTTAAGCTCCAATTCTACTGGTAAGTGACATGTTTTTCTAAAAATAAGTATATATGGGGACATTCCTATAAGAGACTTATAAGTAGTTCTGTATGCCCATAATGCAGTATTTAATCTAGCAGACCAATCCAATTTATAAGGGTTTACAAATTTTTCTAAAATTCGTTTAATTTTATGATTTGATATCTCTGCTAGACTGCTAGTCTGAGGATGGTAAGTAGTAGAAAATCTATGCATAATATCATATTTCATAATTAATTTTTTGATTCTCTTATTCCTAAAATGAGATCCTCCATCCGTAATAATTACTCTCGGCATTACATATCTTGTAAAAATATTTTTAATTAAAAATTTAGAAACACTCCGAGCATCACATCTCGATAGAACAATAGCTTCAATCCATTTAGACATATAATCAACAGCAAGTAATATATATAAGTTTCAAAATGAAGGCATAAATGGTCCCATAAAATCTAATCCCCACACATTAAAACTTTCAATTTCCACTGTGTAATTTAGAGGCATTTCTTATCTTTTAGAAATCTTTCCTACTCGTTGACATCTATCGTACATTTTAATATATTCAATAGCATCGTTAAAAATAGTAGACCAATAAAATCCAGCTTACAAAATCTTATATGAAGTTCTATTTGTTCCAAAATATCCTCCAACTTTAGAATAATGGCATCTTTCAATTATCTGTTGAGTTTCTTCATAAGGCACACACCTTCTGATAATTAGATCTTTACACTGTTTATATAAATATGGGTCATCCCAAAAATAGTCTTTTAAATCATAAATAATTTTTTAATTGTGGATTTTTCATATCATCCGGTAAAATATCACTTACAATATAATTCACTATATCAGCATACCACGATACATCCATTTCATCAATACTATATAGTTGTTCTTCAGGGAAATTTTCTAAAATTTCATTTGCAAAATTAGTTAATATTTTTATTTCTATCCTAGACAAATGATCATCTATTTGATTATTATTTCCCTTTCTATTAATCACATTAAAATCAAACCCTTGCAATAGAAGTATCCATCTAATTAATTGTGGTTTAGTATCTTTTTTTTGCATTAAGTATTTAATAGCAGAATGATGTATGCACTATACATTTAGTTCCAATTAAAGAAGGTTTAACTTTATCAAAGGCATAAACAATAGCTAATAACTCTCTTTCAATAGTAGTATAATTAATATGAGCATCATTTAGAGTCTTACTAGCATAATATATAACTTTAAAAACTTTGTCGTGCATTTGTCCTAATACAGCCTCAATAACATAATCACTGGCATC
>JXCR01147297.1:52606-127303 GCA_002079205.1 Phalaenopsis hybrid cultivar
CCAATATTTGAATTAATTTATAATAAATGTAATTGTGTAGGATTATTATCTACTAATATATAAGACACTTATCAAACAAAATAGTAATACATAGACATATATGTATGGGTTGCCTCCCACAAAGCGCTTGGTTTAACGTCGTCAGCCCGACACACCATTTATTTAGTTGGGTTGACTTAACATTAAAACTTCTTTAAATTGAGGTATGTGCCCTTCATAATAATGTTTCATACGATGCCCATTAACTTTAAATACCTTTCTAGTGTTAGGATCTTTAATAACAACAGTTCCATAATGATAGACTATAATCACTTGAAATGGTCCTAACCATCTGGATTTCAGTTTTCTTGGAAACAATCTCATTCTTGTATTATATAATAGAACGTCTTGTCTAGGTTCAAATTTCTTTTGAATAATCTTCCGGTCATGCCATATTTTCATTTTTTTCTTTATATATTTTTGCATTATCATGTGCTTCATTTCTTATTTTCTCACTTTCATTGAGTTGCAATAATCTTTTCTTACCAGCATCTTTTAGATTAAAATTAAATTCCTTAATACCCAAAATGCTTTATGCTTTAATTCTATTGGTAAGTGGCATGTTTTTCCAAATATCACTCTGTATGGGAACATTCCTATATGAGTCTCATAAGCAGTTCTAAATGCCCATAATGCAGTAGCTAGTCTAGCAGACCAATCTAATTTATAAAGATTTACAACTTTTTCTAAAATACGTTTAATTTCACAATTTGNTTAATTAAGAAAAGGATTTAATTTTCTATTTATCCCAATCACGCACCGCGTCATCCTTGTCTTCTCTGAAGTGCCACACATCATTTTTTGGTTTAGCAACGCCATCCAACTCGACAGCCACGCGTCCCGCTGTTCACGCACGAAGGCTCCATCCGGCTTGATCTCGTTCGCCCATCTGATACACGCTCGATCAGATGGCTCTTCGTCATCATCCTCGATAGCCAAAACCCGTGAACTGTCCAACTTTAAACTTAACCAAATCGCTTTAGGTTTGTTCTTGCACTTTCTTCTACTCAAGACAAGTACATCTATACAGTTACATTGCTATGAATTGCAAGTTTTCTTCACAAAGGTCCAAACCAATCCCAAAATTAGGGTTAGTGAGCTATACCTTTGCCTAAGAGGTGAGGCCTCAATTGGGTGTTTGTGGAAGCTTCATTGGAGTCTGACAAACCTTGTGGATGTGTTTATTTCCTCTGATAAAGGCTCCAAGTATGAGTTCAATCAGAGGGTGGAGCGGCCTTGGTCTAAGGATAGGTTAGAGGGCTCAAGAGAGGGGAATTTTCATGGGGATCTTCCTCTCTTGCTCTGGTGAAGCTCAAGAGCAAATCAATTTGGAGTTTGAGAGAGTTTTGAGGAAGGCCAAATTTTGCCCTGATTTTGAGCTCAAAATATAAGCTCAAGTGATGGGTAAGATGACCAAAGAATGGTTGCAATGGGGTTGTGGAGTTTTGGAGGAGCTCTTGAAAAAGTTTTAACAGGATTCCCTCAAGAAAATTTTTCTGGTCCCCTTTTAGCCATGGAAGAGGGGTTTAAGTAAAATAGCTTAGGGTGGCTGTCATGGCCTTCATTTGGGTCCAATGGGGAGCTTAGGTGGAGGGCTTCAAGATGTTAAACACCATTCAAAGCTTGACACATTGGATGGGTGAAATTGGGTTTGACTTTAGGCATGGGGGCTCTCAGTTTTGGCTCCTCTGGTGACTAGGGTGGCTGGCCATGGCAAGGGAGGTGCTTGAGTGGCTCAAGAACCTTAGAGGAATTTGTCACAACAACTAATTTGGGCTGGTGATAGATTTTGGCAATGATATCTTTGGCTTAAGAAATTTAGAAAAAAAATCCCTTGATTTAGGAGACCTTTGGTCCATGGCTCATCTAAAGTGGGTTAACTAAGTCTAGCTTGGTCACTAGGATCCAAAAGTTGGTTGTAGAAGTCTTGCCTTGATCAACTTGACATGGCAATGTCAATTTTGGTGCATGGGTCCAATTTGGGTCAAAATGGCCAAAGGTTGGGTTTGGGTTAGGCTCCATGACTTTCAGCCCAATTGATTGATCAACATTGTGTAAATGATTGTTATGGAGATTTTTAGTGAAGGATTGAAGTGATTTTGAGTTCAATTGGAAGCTCAATTTGAAGGATTTTGGACAATTTGGACATGTTGGACTAGACTTGGGTCTAGGTTGGGCTAAGGTTGCGCTAAGTCCAAATTGATGGTTGAAAATGGTCCATGGAAATGTCATGAAGAGTTTTAAACATAAATTGGGTGTTTGGGGTTAGGGTATTCAATTTGGTGGAATTCGGGGACATAGCCAATTTGGGGATTTTTGGACTTGGATCAAAATTGATTGCAATTGAGGCTTTACCAAGACCAATTGAGGGTCAAATTTGATGTGTAGGATTGTTATGAAGAGTTTAGGATTCAAATTGGGGTAAATCAAGTACGCTATGGGGTTCAATTAGGTAAGATTAGGTCATAGGCTCAAAATATGGGGTTTGACATAGATTAAAATTGAGCTCAAAGCATGGGACAATTAGGCTTGAATTTGACTTAGATTGGTCATGTGAAAGATTAATTTGAATTTAAGATTGATATTGAGGGGAATTGGGGCCAAATTGATGGACATTTGAGGTGAATTTGGGGAAATTGGGTCTTTAAAGGCAATTTGGGGGCTTTGGTCAACATGGTCAAATTGGCCAAATTGGGTTCAATTGAAGGGTTCAAATTGGGTTTGGAGACATTTGGAGTGGTTTTGGGTGTTTTGGTAAAGTTTGGGGTGCCAAGGGTATTTTTGTAATTTTGGCAAATTTGGGGGTATTTTGGTAATTTTGGGTGGTTTTGGGCAATTTGGGTATTTTCAAATGGTTTGAAATGATTTTTGAACCAATTTGGATATTTTTGGTGAATTTGATGATTTTGACCAAATTTAGGGTTTCAAGGGCATTTAGGTAATTTGGGTGGATTTAGGGGCAATAGGCCAAGTTGAACATTTTGGTAGAATTGGGGTGCCAACCACCTTATATGAGCCATGGACCAATGAAATCTCTATTTGGGTCCTTTATGTGCTGGTCTTGGCTAAACCCTAACCTAGGGCTAGTGGGTTTAGGGGACCATCTACATGAGTCTCCCAAAAGAACAAGGGATCAAAGTCAACAATTTGGGTTCAGGGTTTGTGACTGATTGTGGGTGAAAATGAGTGTAAGTGAGTGAACAAACTCCAGAACAATACCCAGGGTCAATCCTAAGGTCAAGCACTTTTATGGGAACTCTCCTTGAGATCCTCCATACTAACCCCACCTACTAAGTGCTAGAGGTTAGGACCAATATGTAGAACTTCAAGTCGAGCAAGGAGGAGTTTAGAATTTCTAATGGTGAGGGTCCTTTTCTAGTTTTCTAAGAATAGTCAGGAAAGTCCTATGGCTAGACCTTAGGCAACTAAAGAGGGAAAACTAAACTTCAACCAAAAGTAAGGTCAACACCCTACCCCATTAAAAATTCTAAACACTTCTTTACTCTTCTTAGAGTTCCACATGTTGGTTCTAAACTCTAGCACTCAGAAGGATGGAGCCGACATGGGGGACCTTATGAAGAGTCCCCATAGGACTGTCTGGCCTTAGGGTTAGCTCTGAGTGGTGTGGTCTTGGTCAGTCTTGCACACACACACTTGAACCCCTCACTTTCACTCATAACTTAAAATCCTAAACCAAGCATGCTTAACTTNTATTCTGCTAATGCATCCTCTATAACTCCTTTTGGAAAAGTTATTGATCGATCAGCTAACTGAAGAGTTACAGTAGTAGGGAAAATTTCTCCCAAATCTAAACATTTAAAGATCGATAAGGGCATAAGATTGATACTCTCTCCTAAATCACATAAAGCTTTTCCATAAAATTTTTCACCAGTTGCACAAGGTATAGTAAGACTTCCAGGATCTCTTAATTTTTCAGGAAGATTTTTCTGAATAATAGCACTACACTCTTCACTGAGTGCAACCGTCTCATGATCTGTAAACTCCTTTTCTTATTTAGTACAAATTTCACATAACTTGGCATTTGTTTCAGAGCTTCAACAAAAGGAATATTTATCGTTAATTTATTAAGGATTTCCAAAAATTTTGTAAATTGTTTATCTTTAATTTTCTACTTCAGTCTTTGAGGAAACGGAGGTAATGGTTTTTCTAAAGGAACCTATGTTTGTTCGTTTTCATGTTGATCATTTTCCATTTCTTCCTTCCCTTCGTCAACTTCAGTTTCTCTTTGGATCCTTGTTTCAACTTTTTTTCACTTCGTAATAGAATAACTTTAATTTGCTCTTTATTTTGATCTTTTGGATTAACTTCCACAGTACTCGGAAGAATTCCAGAAGTTCTGTTACTAAGTGTAGTAGCAATATGTCCTAATTGATTTTCAATATTTCTAATAGCAGCCCCTTGATTTTGAATTTTGTTTCCCATATTCAACATCACTTCTTCCATCGTCAACTTCTTTTCCTTAACTTGTGGGTTAGGGTTGGAGTTAAATCTGGAGGATAATATGGTAAAAAATTAGGATTCCCTTGATTGTTCAGATTTTTGGAGAGATTCACCGGGTTGTTATAATTATTCCAGCTAAAATTAGGGTTATTTTTCCATCTAGGGTTAAAATAGTTAGAATAGGGATTGTTACTTCGATTATTTATAGCGTTTAAAGTTTCGTAAGATGGTTGAGTATCAATAATCTGTCCTAGTGAATTTTCCTCTAATACTGGGGGTATTTGAGAATAGTTCACTCGTATTTGATCAACCTTTTATAAATAGCAGCAATTTGAGATGTCAAAATAAATAATGCATCAGAATCATGAATATTGACTACTCTCTTAGGATTTACCCTTTTAGAGTTCATTGAAAATTATTAGTAGTCATTCCTTCAATTAAAGAATATGCTTCATCAAAAGGTTTTGATATTAATGATCCACCTTCAGCAGCACCTATAATAGATCTTAGTGATCCTACTATTCCATTCTAAAAGGTTTGAATTATTAACCAATCTGGGAAAGCATGGTGTGGACATTTTCTAAGAAGATCTTTAAATCTTTCACAGGCTTCATATATCAATTCCCCTTCAAACTAACAAAAAGATGTAATATTATTTCTAAGCTTAGCGATTTTCAAAGGTGGAAAACATTTAGCCAAGAATTTTTATGATAGTTCTCCCCAAGTTTTAATAAATCTAGGTGCTAATAAATTTAACCAAGCCTTGGCTTTATACGTTAATGAAAAAGGAAAAAGTCTAAGCCTAACAGCGTCATTAGACACTCTGTCATATTTAAATGTAGCACAAATCTCAAGAAAACTAGGAAGATGTAAATTAGGATCTTCAGTAGGTGATCCTCCAAACTGATTATTTTGTACAATTTGGATAATAGCATGTTTAAGCTCAAATGAAATAGCACCAACATTAGGATTTTGAGTAGTCAGGTGAAGTTCATTTGTTGTTGGATTCGCATAATCTTTTGAAGGTTTTTGTTGATTCTCATTTATTGGATTTTCTAAGTTATTTTCCATTTCTTTTAAATTTTTAATTTCGCTTTGTTGTTTTCTCATTTTTCTAATAGTATGTTCTAACTCTGAATCGTAAGGTACTAAGCCTTCAGATCCAATATTTCGCATAACAAATAAAGTAAGCAAAGTAAAATTCTTTTTTTTTATTTTTATTTTTTTAATATTTTTTTTATTTTTATATATTTTTATAGTATATATCTATTATCTCTAACTTTCCTAATTTATGAAAAACTAATTAATTTACATAAATTTAACTGTTACCTTCCCCATGCAACGACACCAAAAACTTGATCCCAATTTTTTATACGTAAGGATTTATGAAGTTGACACCACTACAGAGCAATAAACTTGATCCTTATATGAAAAGTAAGCTGTGTAAAATATATATACTTATAAAGAAGTTATAATGGGATTCTATGCAAGTATATGTATCGTTATCTAGTAATAAAGGATTTTCTATTTAAGCCCCAAATATCGATCCCACAAGGAAGGTGTAAATTGGCAAATATAAGTTTTACTAGGAAATTTACAGAAAATCAAACAACATCACTGTCACTAATTTTTATTGTTGAAATGTTATCAAAACTATAGTACTTAAATATTAGCAAAATAGAAATGCAAAGTTTAAAAAGTAAATACTAATCTACTAACTATGTTTATGTAATGAAGATTTCTTATATGAAAAAGCATCCTTCCCACTACAATGAGGTTCTGGTAAAATGAGATGAGATAAATGTTTATAATATGTATTGCGCCAAATAGGAGAAATTATAATTCTCTACTCTGATACAGTGCATAGAAAATCATTGGATAATCCCATGTTTAGTCCCTAAATTTGTGGCTAGGCTAGAAGGATACCAGCTCCCACTTCCCTTCACCTGAAGGCTAACTCTCGCTTTAGTTTTTAAACACTAAGACCGAATTCAATATTTTAGTTGATCACCCTAACAATTCTCCTATTCTACACCCAATAAAGAAAATTTCCCTTTTATTTGCACTTAATTTCATGAACAAAGTTCTCCTCCATGAAATCAAATGTGATCCTCACTCTGTTGTAGAACTCATACTCCATTTCCCGGATCATATGTTTTACAACATATTTTAACAATTCAATTAGCTAAATTGAAATGTAAATTAAGTTCGAAGTTGAAAAATCATCACAATTTATTTTATATTTTAATATTGGCACATCATATTATCTCTTCACTTCACCATATCTCAGAGTAGGGAGAAAGATAAAGTAAACTACTCAGACTTCATGAAAAAGATACATCATATCTCATAGTAGAGGGAAAGATAGAGGGAACTACTCAGACTTCATGAGAAAGATATGACAAAACACAAATTTCAGAGTAGAGAGAAAGATAGAGTGAACTAATCAGACCTCGGGAGAAAGATACAACAAAACACAAATTTTATATATATAAGAAAGTTCATACAACACTAATAAACAAGTAAAACTTATCTAAAACTTATTTCTCAAAGCAAATCCCATGTAGCCTTTCCTTAAAATGCACGAAAAAGATATCTCTCACTTTTCTCCTTCTCCAACACTCTTTCAGAAAGTTTCACACTAAATCTCACCACACAAACTTTAAACTATAAGAGAAAAATTACTAATGAACTCCAATATGGTGGTGGAATGAAGATGGCTTATGAAGAATGGCAAAAGTGGAGGGTGGAGGAATGTATTAGAGCGAAAAGGAGTCACTTTCCTGATGAATTTCGGCCCCACATAAAGCCCAACATCGATTCTCCAAGAGGTGCCTCCAAAATCTCTTCAAAAATTGTCTAAATATATCGAACCTTCTAGAAACAGGGCTAAACCGCCTTTGGCACCGTCGGCGCTGAGTAAAAATTTCAGTTGTTCTGTTGTTCTGCGCCCCGTCAACGCTGCCCTTGGCGCGGTCAACATTGAGTACTTCTTCAAAAACATCATTTTGACTCCAAATTTCATTCTTTTTGCTTTAAGTCCTAAAAATCAACAAACTGCAAGAAAACATCAAAATACCTTCCATTAAGGTGCAATANGAAAAACTAATTAATTTACATAAATTTAATTGTTACCTTCCCCATGCAACGGCACCAAAAACTTGATCCCAATTTTTTATACAAAAGGATTTATGAAGTTGACACCACTACAGAGCAATAAACTTGATCCTTATATGAAAAGTAAGCTGTGTAAAATATATATAATTATAAAGAAGTTATAATGGGATTCTACGCAAGTATATGTATCGTTATCAAGTAATAAAGGATTTTATATTTAAGCCCCAAATATCAATCCCACAAGGAAGGTGTAAATTGGCAAATATAAGTTTTACTAGGAAATTTACAGAAAATCAAACAAAATCACTTTCACTAATTTTGATTGTTGAAATGTTATCAAAACTAAAGTACTTAAATATTAGCAAAATAGAAATGTAAAGTTTAAAAAGTAAATACTAATCTACTAACTACGTTTATGTAATGAAGATTTCTTATATGAAAAAGCATCCTTCCCACTATAATGAGGTTCTGGTAAAATGAGATGAGATAAATGTTTATAATATGTATTGTGCCAAATAAGAGCAATTATAATTCTCTACTTTGATACAGTGCATAGAAAATCATTGGCTAATCCCATGTTTAGTCCCCAAATCTGTGGCTAGGCTAGGAGGATACCAGCTCCCACTTCAGAGCTCCCACTTCCCTTCACCTGAAGGCTAACTCTCGCTTTAGTTTTTAAACACTAAGACTGAATTCAATATTTTAGTCGATCACCCTAACAATTCTCCCATTCTACACCCAATAAAGAAAATTTCCCTTTTTATTTGCACTTAATTTCATGAACAAATTTCTCCTCCATGAAATCAAATGTGATCCTCACTCTGTTGTAGAACTCATACTCCATTTTCCGGATCATATGTTTTACAACATATTTTAACAATTAAATTAGCTGAATTGAAATGTAAATTAAGTTCAAAGTTGAAAAATCATCACAATTTATTTTATATTTTAACATTGGCACATCATATTATCTCTTCATTTCACCATATCTCGGAGTAGAGAGAAAGATAGAGTGAACTAATCAAACCTCAGGAGAAAGATACAACAAAACACAAATTTTATATATAAAAGAAAGTTCATACAACACTAATAAACATTAGAAAGATACAACAAAACACAAATTTTATATATAAAAGAAAGTTCATACAACAATAATAAACGTAAAACTTATCTGAAACTTTTTCTTAAAGCAAATCCCTTGTAGCCTTTCCTTAAAATGCACGAAAAAGATATCTCTCACTTTTCTCCTTCTCCAACACTCTTTCAGAAATTTTCACACTAAATCTCATCACACAAAATTTAAACTATAAAAGAAAAATTACTAATGAACTCCCATATGGTGGTGGAATGAAGATGGATTTTGAAGAATGGCAAAAATGGAGGGTGGAGGAATGTCTTAGAGCGAAAAGGAGTCACTTTCCAGATGAATTTCGGCGCCACATAAAGCCCACATTGATTCTCCAAGAGGTGCCTCCAATCTCTTCAAAAATTATCTAAATATATCAAACCTTCTAGAAACAGGGCTAAACCGCCTTTGGCGCTGTGGGTGCTGAGTAAAAATTTCAGTAGTTTTGTTGTTCTGCGCCCCGTCAGCGCTACCCTTGGCGCGGTCAACATTGAGTACTTCTTCAAAAACATCATTTTGACTCCAAATTTCATCATTTTTGCTTTAAGTCCTAAAAATCACCAACCTGCAAGAAAACATCAAAATACCTTCCATTAAGGTGCAGTATCACCAAAAATAAGTATAAAATATGGGTCTANCACCCTACACACAAGGGAATTTGAATCTGTGACATTAGGAGACTTACAAACTTCAGAGAGGTTGCTCTATCAATAGGCCACGGAACACGCGCGTGAACAGACCCACAGAGATATATGTATAAAGAAGCATTATTCGGCTCCTTAATTTTATTCTAGAAATAAAAGTTACAATATATATATAAAGAAGCAATATTTGGCTCCTTAATTTTATTCTAGAAATAATAATTACAAAAAGGGAAAGAGTTACCAAATACACTCCCAATGCATGCACTCAAAAAGAAAAAACCTAATGTTCCTCATTCCAAAAAAGAAAAAATATGACTCACCTCAAGGAAAAAAAACAACACACAGGAAAACAAAAACAAGAAAACCAACATATGGAGAATTGGCAACGGTGAAGGCTAAAGTAAGTCCATCAACAAAAGATGATTAAGATTACTAGAAAACTGATTAGAAACAACAACTAAGTTAAAAGAACTACCAAATTTAACCACCCAATGAGCAACCATATTTCCTTCACTTTTAGTATGATTCCATTGGAAGCATTAATTCTTATACATCTTAACAATTCTTTTCATTTGAAATTTGATACTCCATTGTGGAAATTTCCTAGCATTGCATTATTTTCATAATAATAAGGAATTAGTTTCAAATATAATGTACTCCCATCCTTTCCTCATAGCAATTAGAAACCCAAAAATCATTGCATCCACTTCAGCCATAATAGGACAAATTGGAAAAACTACTGCAGTAAACCAACAAATGGTCAATCCGAGAAAATCTCTGCATACTCCTCCAATACCAGCTTTATTAGCATTCCACCTCCAATGCACAATGATTTTAGTATAGGAGCCTGTCGGTTTCAACTAAGTCACAATAGAATTAGGACTAACAGTAAGGGTGTCAAAAACTTTCAAATTAAGCAAGATATCCTTAATTTTATCATTATATATGCATTTAAAACCACTAAAAGTAAGTTACTTTACCAAATAACTAATGATCATACCAAATTTTTTATTAACATTTGATATCTCTTCCTTAAAATTAAAATTATTATGAGTAAACTAAGTAAAAAATAGAGAAACATAAGGAATGTTGGGAAAGAAGGCATGACCAAGAGTTCTCCCATCCTTAAGGATGTCATCCACATCATTATAGATACCCTCATTTGGGCATCTTTTAAAAAAAGGAAAATGCATTACTCTAAATCCTCTCGGAAAACCTACAACTAATAAACAAATGATTAATAGATTCTTTCTCTTCCCTTCAAAGTAAGCGACAAAAAAAATCCTGATTCCTTTTAATTTTAATATGTCAATGTTGACCTCACTTTTTTTAGGTCTAGTGTTTCTTTCTTAGAAGCCTGGGATCTAGCCATAGGACTTTTCTGTTCTCTATCCTAGACAACTAGTGACGAAACCCTGTGGACTTAAGAGTAAGGTCTTACTTTAGCCTTCACTGTTGCTAATTCTCCGTTGATTAAGATTATATATATATATATATATATATATTTAGAAAAAATATGAAATCAAACTGACCCCATATCTTTCACAGTTAAATGAAAGAGCACTATACCTTAAACCCTATATTTATCCCGGAAGAAAAACACGAGACTTGAGAGTGAGGCTCGATCAAATAAACTAAGAAATATATGATATTTGTTTGGTCTGTGAAACCATTTTTTTTTGCCGACAAGTTCTCTTATTTAATACAAAGAATTAAATAGGGTTTATTTTAAGCTGGGTTCGAAAAAGCTTCCTATAAGGGCAAGCCCCTACAGTTAATTCATCTTATATAACCAAAGTCACCTAAGAAAACTCTCAATAAAAATCAAGAAATTTTATCTTCAAATAGATCAAATGATAGGACTTTTCAATGAGATTCAAACAAGGAGGTGTGAAATGGGATTGGCTCAAATTTGGAACATTTTGTTATAGAGTCCAAAGGAGGAAGAACTAGGGGATGTCATAGATCCAGAGGAGAACCTCGGTGACTTCCCAAGCTATCCTAATGTTTGGCTTCATTTTTAAGGAGGAAGAACTAGGGGGTGTCATAGATCCAAAGGAGAACCTCGGTGACTTTCCAAGCTATCCTAATGTTTGGCTTCAGTTTTAAGGAGAAATATTAAAATGTTTCATCCTGCCAATTTTATTAATTTAGGGCTTACATTTGTGTGAAATGATCACACAAACAGCCTGGAAGATTGAGGGTTTAGGTCGTGACGAACGACAACCTTGGAATCCTAAAGACGAGTTAGGGCTTATATTGTATAGCAGAGCTACCCAAAGGCATAAAGAAAATGTTGAGGATTTATGTTGCATAAGCAAAAAATCTCGAAATCCAACGGCTTGGTTATTTAATTTTAAGGAAAGATGTGTTGTTGTAGATCTTCTTACTGTTGAAAATGGCCCTACTGCCCATAACGCTAGCTCCAAGCTCCTCGTCGTGACGAGTTTAAGTTTTCTAATGTGTTAGGTAATGATGTCAAATCAGATGTCCCTATGGTTATGGTTCTTTAAATATTATGGGGAATATTAAAGTTGATTAGAGCGACACCGATTATGATACTACGGTTCCCTCGTTCCTGTGCCACTATTTCTATTCGATTCACTTAGTCTAAATGAATTTACTAAACTCAACTTAATGAGTTCCACACTTTCATTTAGACCGTGGAAAGCCTCATTAGTAACCATAGGTTACCTCCTCCGAGGGATTCCAAATCATTTGATAGAGATGTCTTAATCTAATGGCAATTGTTGTTTTGTGATGTTTGTGATTAAATTTTGAGTTGCTTATATTTTTAATGTTTTGGCGGTGAATTTTATCTTTGTTGATTTTAGTTTTGATTTTGGTTTTACGGCTATTCTAGCAATTTTGGTTTTCATGCAGGGTAATATCATTGTTTAACATGCAAGTTTTATATGAATAAAAGTACAGTGCGTAAAATATAAGAAAAGATGGTACTGTAAATTGTAAAAGCTTACTTCACGAGTCTTCACGTTCCACCACCTGAAATATCAATATTTGCGAGGCCTGCATATAATATTGCAAGGAACTTAAATTTCATGAGTAGATGAAGGTTTAGCTATCAAACCCCAGGCTATGATTTTATTGAATCCCAGAAGATCGTATTGGATAATTTTAGAACAAAATATGACAAGTTCAATTTGTCCTTCAAAATATCCAAAAGATTTCAAAGTTCTTGGGGTATGACCCTGAACTATTTTAGAGATCTCTTGGATTGTTTTGAGTTCATTTATGAACTTATCATATCATTCCATGAGCCATCCGAGTTTAAAGTGTGACTACCCCATTGCTCAGTGAAACTTCACAATTTAATTATCTCGAGGATATGATATTCAATTAGTCACTTAATGCTTCACTTAAGAGTTATTTGGATGGGTGCTCGTAAGGCAAATTTAGGTCATTGAAGATTGTGGTACCTATAATTAAGGTCAGGCTTGTAGTGTTTAAAGATGTTAATCACCGATTATGTTATCTTCTAAATCCTATCAATTGAGTTTAAATATCGAGCATAGGTCACTACTAAGCCTTTAACAATCATGATGGGTGAAATGGTGGTTATAAAAATTTTGATTTCAAGTGATGTGCATTTTTCTCAAATGGTCACATCATCCTCAATTTCTGGCTTAAGAAAAGTAAACTATCGTCTTTCCAACTTAAGACCATTACTTAAGAATCATTTGATCTAAGTTGACTTTCGAGTCATGAAAATTAGGAGTGTTATGATTTTGTTGATCTTGTGCAAGGGTGATGAGTGGGTTTCTACCTTTTAGTCCCATTGTATTTTAATCATCCAAATATGTTTGTTAAGATCAAAATTACCCATTTTCCCTTGATTAATCCTAAATTTTGATTAAGGAAGCAAAGTCTTAAAGTTACCACTTTGCCATTAGGGCTCTTCACCTATAACTCTTTAGACACAACTCAAATGACTTCAAGGGTTTAGAGTGTCATATCCATGAGGTAAGTGGATCTATCAAAATTTTTATTTAATTTAGATAATCCTTTAAATTTAGAAGATAGGACTTTCAAAAGTTAATTTATTTATTTACCAATATAAAATTTTTATTTGTGAAAATCATTATTAGAGGTTTCTAAGGTCAAAGAAACACTTACACAAAATATCATTATTTTTTAATCAAATTTCTATTATTATTATTTAACTTTTAATCAATTTCAATGATAAATTGAATAGAAAATAATATTTTAATTACAAAAGTATTTTTAATATTTTTAATATTCTTCTCTGAATTCACAAAACCCAGAGAATCAAATCTTATATTTTTTGTGATTTTTAATTTGTTCAGTATGATTATTTTAGTGGGAGGACATGAAATATTAATTTTTATGCCTTTTAAAAAATTTATTTTTAACTTAGAAAAATTAGAAAAAATTTCTTAATGAGTTATAGGTGATCAGGGGATACTCTCACTCGTTTTGAACCATTTTTTGTATTTTTCGAAATTTTGATTATTTTAATTTTATTTAATTCAAAATATATTTTAAAATTGAAATATTTTCACAAAAATTGGTTTTATTTTTATAAGATGCCCCTAGTCACAAGGAACTCAGGGAAATAATTATCATACTTTTTCTAAGAATATTTAATTTAATATAATTATTTTTATACAAAAAGGCAAGGCTTCCTTAAAAATCCATTTTAATGCCTAGACTTAGTCAAATAATTTTAATATTTTTATAATGAATAAACATGATTTTTATGGATAGTGGATAAGTGATTTTGTCAATTTTTGATAAGTGTATAATTTACATAAATTAATATAAGGTATATGCATTTAATTAAGNGTTGTGCAAGGGTGATGGTGGGTTTCTACCTTTTAGTCCCATTGTATTTTAATCATCCAAATATGCTTGTTAAGATCAAAATTACCCATTTTCCCTTGATTAATCCTAAATTTTGATTAAGGAAACAAAGTCTTAAAGTTACCACTTTGCCATTAGGGCTCTTCACCTCATAACTCTTTAGACACAACTCAAATGACTTCAAGGGTTTAGAGTGTCATATCCATGAGGTAAGTGGATCTATCAAAATTTTGATTTAATTTAGATAATTCTTTAAATTTAGAAGATAGGACTTTCAAAAGTTAATTTATTTATTTATCAATATAAAATTTATATTTGTGAAAATCATTATTAGAGGTTTCTAAGGTCAAAGAAACACTTACACAAAATAACATTATTTTTTAATCAAATTTCTATCATTATTATTTAATTTTTAATCAATTTCAATGATTAAATTGAATAGAAAATAACATTTTAATTACAAAAATATTTTTTATATTTTTAATATTCTTCTCTGAATTCAGAAACCCAGAGAATCAAATCTTATATTTTTGTGATTTTTAATTTGTTCAGTATGATTATTTTAGTGGGAGGACATGAAATATTCATTTTTATGCCTTTTAAAAAATTTATTTTTAACTTAAAAAAATTAGAAAAAATGTCCTAATGAGTTCTAGGTGATCACGGGATACTCTCACTCGTTTTGAACCATTTTTTGTATTTTTCAAAATTTTGATTATTTTAATTTTATTTAATTCAAAATATATTTTAAAATTGAAATATTTTCACAAAAATGGGTTTTATTTTTATAAGATGCCCCAAATCACAAGGAACACAGAGAAATAATTATCATACTTTTTCTAAGCATATTTAATTTAATATAATTATTTTTATACAAAAAGGCAAGGCTTCCTTATAAATCCATTTTAATGCCTACACTTAGTCAAATAATTTTAATATTTTTATAATGAATAAACATGATTTTTATGGATAGTGGAGAAGTGAATTTGTCAATTTTTGATAAGTGTATAATTTACATAAATTAATATAAGGTATATGCATTTAATTAAGTATAGAAATTCATAAAATGATTCAAAGCATCACAATATTTTTCTTAGACTTCTCTAACTAGAGGAAACCTACTAAAATTGTTCTCATAATTTTTGAAGTGATATTTTGACTTATATAATTAAAATAAATCAAAATAGTCACNCGATTCAAAGCATCACAATATTTTTCTTAGACTTCTCTAACCAGAGGAAACTTACTAAAATTGTTCTCATAATTTTTGAAGTGATATTTTGACTTATATAATTAAAATAAATCAAAATAGTCACCTTAGCTTGAAAATCGTCGTTAGAAGCATAGAGATCCTCTCTGACCTTGGAAAAATCAGAGAACATCCCCTTTGTGAGGGGGAATAAACCCTCAAAATTTCAAGTCATGGAGAAATATTTTAAGCTATAGAGAATTAAAATACCACAGAGGGTTTTTAGATCAATAAAAACAATATATTTGAAAAATAATTTTTATTTTTAGTCCACATTATTCTTCTTTGTTCACTGAGCAAGAGGGTATTTTTTTTTTTTTTATGATTTTTCNTATGGAGAAATATTTTAAGCTATAGAGAATTAAAATACCACAGAGGATTTTTAGATCAATAAAAATAATATATTTGAAAAATAATTTTTATTTTTAGTCCACATTATTCTTCTTCATTCACTGAGCAAGAGGGTATTTTTCTTTTATTTTTATGATTTTTCTATGAAAATTTATGAATTTTTAAAGATCTATTATTTATTAAATTAAGAAAAGGATTTAATTTTCTATTTATCCCAATCACGCACCGTGTCATCCTTGTCTTCTCTGAAGTGCCACACGTCATTTTTTGGTTTAGCACCGCCATCTAACTCGACAGCCACGCATCCCGCTGTTCACGTACGAAGGCTCCATCCGACTTAATCTCGTTCGCTCATCTGATACACACTCGATCAGATGGCTCTCCGTCATCATCCCTGATAGCCAAAACCCGTGAACCGTCCAACTTTAAACTTAACCAAATCACTTTGGGTTTGTTCTTACATTTTCTTCTACTCAAGACAAGTACATCTATACGGTTACATTGCTATGAATTGCAATTTTTCTTCATAAGGGTCCAAACCAATCCCAAAATTAGGGTTAGTGAGCTATACCTTTGCCTGAGAGGTGAGGCCTCAATTGGGTGTTTGTGGAAGCTTCATTGGAGTCTGACAAACCTTGTGGATGTGCTTATTTCTTCTGGTAAAGACTCCAAGTATGAGTTCAATCAGAGGGTGGAGCGGCCTTGATCTAAGGATAGGTTAGAGGGCTCAGTAGAGGGGGATTTTGATGGGGACCTTCCTCTCTTGCTCTGGTGAAGCTCAAGAGCAAATCAATTTGGAGTTTGAGATAGTTTTGAGGAAGGCCAAATTTTTCCCTGATTTTGAGCTCAAAAATTAAGCTCAAGTGATGGGTAAGATGACCAAAGAATGGTTGCAATGGGGTTGTGGAGTTTTGGAGGAGCTCTTGAAAAAGTTTTAACAGGGTTCCCTCAAGAAAATTTTTTTGGTCCCCTTTTAGCCATTGAAGAGGGGTTTAAGTAAAATAGCTTAGGGTGGCTGTCATGGCCTTCGTTTGGGTCCAATGTGGAGCTTAGGTGGAGGGCTTCAAGATGTTAAACACCATTCAAAGCTTGACAAATTGGATGGGTTAAATTGGGTTTGACTTTAGGCATGAGGGGTCTTAGTTTTGGCTCCTCTGGTGACTAGGGTGGCTGGCCATGGCAAGGGAGGTGCTTGAGTGGCTCAAGAACCTTAGAGGAATTTGTCACAACAGCTAATTTGGGCTGGTGATAGATTTTGGCAATGATATCTTTGGCTTAAGAAATTTAGGAAACAAATTCATTGATTTAGGGGACCTTTGGTCCATGACTCATCTAGGGTGGGTTAACTAAGTCTAGCTTGGTCACTAGGATCCAAAAGTTGGTTGTAGAAGTCTTGCCTTGATCAATTTGACATGGAAATGTCAATTTTGGTGCATGGGTCCAATTTGGGTCAACATGGCCAAAGGTTGGGTTTGGGTTAGGCTCCATGACTTTCAGCCCAATTGATTGATCAACATTGTGTAAATGATTGTTATGGAGATTTTTAGTGAAGGATTGAAGTGATTTTGAGTTCAATTGGAAGCTCAATTTGAAGGAATTTGGGATTTTGGACAATTTGGACATGTTGGACTAGACTTGGGTCTAGGTTGGGCTAAGGTTGCGCTAAGTCCAAATTGATGGTTGAAAATGGTCCATGGAAATGTCATGAAGAGTTTTAAACATAAATTGGGTGTTTGGGGTTAGGGTATTCAATTTGGTGGAATTCGGGGACATAGCCAATTTGGGGATTTTTGGACTTGGATCAAAATGGAGTGCAATTGAGGCTTTATCAAGACCAATTGAGGGTCAAATTTGATGTGTAGGATTGCTATGAAGAGTTTAGGATTCAAATTGTGGTAAATCAAGTATGCTATGGGGTTCAATTAGGTAAGATTAGGTCATAGGCTCAAAATATGGGGTTTGACATAGATTAAAATTGAGCTCAAAGCATGGTACAATTAGGCTTGGATTTGATTTAGATTGGTCATGTGAAAGATTAATTTGAATTTAATATTGAAATTGAGGGGAATTGGGGCCAAATTAATGGACATTTGAGGTGAATTTGGGGAAATTGGGTCTTTAAAGGCAATTTGGGGGTTTTGATCAACATGGTCAAATTTGCCAAATTGGGTTCAATTGAAGGGTTCAAATTGGGTTTGGAGACATTTGGAGTGGTTTTGGGTGTTTTGGTAAAGTTTGGGGTGCCAAGGGTATTTTTGTAATTTTGGCAAATGTGGGGGTATTTTGGTAATTTTGGGTGGTTTTGGGCAATTTGGGTATTTCAAATGGTTTGAAATGATTTTTGAACCAATTTGGGTATTTTTGGTGAATTTGATGATTTTGACCAAATTTAGGGTTTCAAGGGCATTTAGGTAATTTGGGTGGATTTATGAGCAATAGGCCAAGTTGAACATTTTGGTATAATTGGGGTGCCACCACCTTATATGAGCCATGGGCCAATGAAATCCCTATTTGGGTCCTTTATGTGCTGGTCTTGGCTAAACCCTAACCTAGGGCTAGTGGGTTTAGGGGACCATCTACATGAGTCTCCCAAAAGATCAAGGGATCAAAGTCAGCAATTTGGGTTCAGGGTTTGTGAGTGATTGTGGGTGAAAGTGAGTGTAAGTGAGTGAAAAAACTCCAGAACAACACCCAGGGTCAATCCTAAGGTCAAGCACTTTTATGGGAACTCTCCTTGAGATCCTCCATACTAACCCCACCTACTAAGTGTTAGAGGTTAGGACCAATATGTAGAACTTCAAGTCGAACAAGGAGGAGTTCAGAATTTCTAATGGTGAGGGGTCCTTTTCTTGTTTTCTAAGAATTGTCAGGAAAGTCCTATGGCTAGACCTTAGGCAACTAAAGAGGGAAAACTAAACTTCAACCAAAAGTAAGGTCAACACCCTACCCCATTAAAAATTCTAAACACTTCTTTACTCTTCTTAGAGTTCCACATGTTGGTTCTAAACTCTAGCACTCAGAAGGATGGAGCCGACATGGGGAACCTTATGAAGAGTCCCCATAGGACTGTCTGGCCTTAGGGTTAGCTCTGAGTGGAATGGTCTTGGTCAGTCTTGCACACACACACTTGAACCCCTCACTTTCACTCAAAACTTAAAATCCTAAACCAAGCATGCTTAACTTGATCCCCTACTCTTTTGGAAACTCATGTGGGTGGTCCCCCAAACCCTTATCCTTTGGCTAGGATGGCTAGGACCAACATATGAAGGGTCTAAAATAGTGATTTCCTTGGTCTCATGGCACCCAAATTCCTAATTTCACCTTTTAGCCCCAAACTTTTCCAAAATTAACAAAATAGCCCTCGAACCCTAAATTTCCAAAAATGGCCCAAATCATCAAATTTTATCCGAAAATCATACCAAATCATTCCAAACCACTCAAATTACCCAAAGCACCCCAAAATTTCCAAATTTCCCAAAAATACCCCAAAAAATTACTAACATTACCAAAATGGCCCTCATGGCTAAAAAATTCCCAATATATCTCAAATCATTCCGAACATCTCCAAAACCAATCCTAACAACCCATTGGGCCCAATTTGACCAATTTTGACTAAAATCCCAATTTTACCCTTCAAAGCCCAAATTCCCCCAATTCACCCCCAATTTCTACCAAATTGATTTCAAACATCCCCAATTTCAAATCCAAATTAAACTTCATCATGTCCCAACCCAATTGAAACCAAATTCTTTCCTAATTGAATCCAATTTCCAGTTTAAATGTTAAGTCCAATTAAATGCACCAAATTGGCCTAATTTCAAAATTCCACTAAATTCATCAGTTCAACTAAATTCACTTCTTACACTCTTCATAACATTCCCCTAGATTAAATTGAACCCTAGATTGGCCTAGACACAAACCCAAACCTAGCCCAAATCTAATTAAAACAAAAATCCCCAATTTTACACCAAAATCCAAATCTGCCTAAATCAAACTCCATAACCTTTCCATTTCCACCCAATTGACACCCAAATGCCTCATGACAATCTTCTACACCAGATTAAACCACTAATTGACTTAAATTGAAGCTCTAGCCAAGGTCAAACCCAAGTTTAATCCAAATCCTAAGTTTTGAATCCAAGCCCTAAATTCACTTCAAGCCATTTGGTATAGCTCAGCCTTGGTCACCACAGCCACAATTTGAACCCTTAGGACCAGCCTAGATCCACCTATACCACCCTAATAGTGCCATGGAAAAAGGGCCCCTTGAATTAGGTCATTTCTTCCTAAAATTGGCTAAATCAAGGGGATCCTTACCAACAGCCTTCCCAAGCCCCCAATACATTACAATTAAACTTTCCTCGCTAATTCTGATGTTCATCCCTCCACATAAGTGTCCTCTCTGCCCCACCTTCCCCCCTCCCCCCCAGCTAGCCCTGGTTGTAGTCATGTCTCCCTCTATAAATAAGGCCCCTCCCACAGTTAAGAAGGAATATCATCCATTTCCTTTGGTAGATTCTGCCAAAATCTTTTCAAGGCTTCTACAAGACTTCTTAAGTCCAATCCCATTGTTCTTAGCCCTCCATAGCCACTTTCCTGCTAGGATTTTTAGTTCAAAATACAAGACATTTTTGTCATTCTACAAAACTTTATCGAACAGTTAACTCATTCATAAGCTTCCTCGGACCAAAAGAGGAACTTTTCCACTGAAAGCCCCATCCTTTGAGCCCTCTAACCCACTCCTAGACTAAAGCCACACCACCTATTGGTCAAATTCCTACTCAGAATCTATATCAGAGGAAGGTAACACTTCAAGGAGTTTTGTTGGACTCTACCAAAGCTTCCACAAGCACCCAATCAAGGCCTCACCTCTTGGGTAAATAAACATTTTAAAATCACTAATTTTAGACTCAATCTCATTGATTGTGAAGTGGACTTGTGTTTCATGGTTGATCAACCATATAGATATGTTCTTCTTGACTAGATGAAGCTATAGGAACAAACCTCATGTGATTTGGTTGAGTTTCGAGCGAGATCATAAGTCTAGAAGTTGGACAGTTCTCGGTCTGACTCCCTTGGTGACAATGAACGGATGTCGTCCATTCACTCATGTATTGATCAAATGATAAAGGAGGAGTTGAATGAGGGATCTGCCCATAACGCGTTGGCCGAGTCAACGCTGGCACGGAAGGCAACGACCAATAGGAGCGCATCGCTTGGAGCTTCAGAGCCATCGTAGGATTGCGTGGCACCACGTGAATAAGTAGAAAAATAAGGCATTTTTTATTTATTTAAATTCAAAAACTTTAATAATCCAAAAATTGGTGTAAAAAACCATAAAAAAATAAAAATACCCTATTGTTCGGTGAATAGAGGAGAAAATTATGAAATAAAAGTAAAATTTATTTACTAATTATTTTATTTTTGATTAATTAAATACTCTAGAGAGTATTTTAATTATATTTAATTAAATATTAATCTCCTTGGCTTGAACTTTGAAGGGTTTATTTTGCATGTAGTTAGAGATGTTTCTGATTTTTCTAAAGTCAGAGAGCACCTCAAACCCTAAAAACTTGCCTATTTTTAAAAAAAATTATATAAATAAAACTTACAATGAAAAAAAAATATGGGAATTATTTTGGTAGGTTCCCTGTGGCCATAGGACTTTAGGAAAACTGTAAAATGAGTTTAAATAGTTATGTAAACTATCTTACCTAATTAGATTATTAAAACTCATAAAAATTTAAATAAGTATAATGTAATCCAAAGAATTGTAAAAACTTTTCCACATTGTAAATAATGGACATTTTAACCTCATGTAAAAATTTAAAACCCATTTAAAATAAACTTGATATCAAAACCTATTTCTCAAGGTAAAATAAGATTTTTGCATTAAAATTATTTTAATAAATAAACTATAATTTTGAAAATTATGAAAATGGATTTGGGGGTTCCTNAAGCCCTAGAACCCTAAATTTCAAAAAATGGCCCAAACCGTCAAATTTTATCCCAAAATCATACTAAATCATTCCAAACCACTCAAATTACCCAAAACACCCCAAAATTTCCAAATTTCCCAAAACACCCCAAAATTTCCAAATTTCCCAAAATACCCCAAAACACTCAGACCAAAAGAGGAACTTTTCCACTGAAAGCCCCATCCTTTGAGCCCTCTAACCCACTCCTAGACTAAAGCCACACCACCTATTGGTCAAATTCCTACTCAGACTCTATACCAGAGGAAGGTAACACTTCAAGGAGTTTTGTTGGACTCTACTAAAGCTTCCACAAGCACCCAATCAAGGCCTCACCTCTTGGGTAAATAAACATTTTAAAATCACTAAGTTTAGACTCAATCTCATTGATTGTGAAGTGGACTTGTGTTTCATGTTTGATCAACCGTATAGATATGTTCTTCTTGACTAGATGAAGCTATAGGAACAAACCTCATGTGATTTGGTTGAGTTTCGAGCGAGATCTTAAGTCTAGAAGTTGGACAGTTCTCAGTCAGAGTCCCTTGGTGACAATGAACGGATGTCGTCCATTCACTCGTGTATTGATCAAATGATAAAGGAGGAGTTGAATGAGGGATCTGCACATAACGCGTGGGCCGAGTCAGCGCTGGCACGGAAGGCAACGACCAATAGGAGCACATCACTTGGAGCTTCAGAGCCATCGTAGGATTGCGTGGCACCACGTGAATAAGTAGAAAAATAAGGCATTTTTTATTTATTTAAATTCAAAAACTTTAATAATCCAAAACTTGGTGTAAAAAACCATAAAAAAATAAAAATACCCTGTTGTTCGGTGAATAGAGAAGAAAATTATGAAATAAAAGTAAAAATTATTTACCAATTATTTTATTTTTGATTAATTAAATACTCTAGAGAGTATTTTAATTATATTTAATTAAATATTAATCTCCTTGGCTTGAAATTTGAAGGGTTTATAAAAAAAATTATATAAATAAAACTTAAATTGAAAAAAAATATGGGAATTATTTTGGTAGGTTCCCTGTGGCCATAGGACTCTAGGAAAACTGTAAAATGAGTTTAAATAGTTATGTAAACTATCTTAGCTAATGAAGTTATTAAAACTCATAAAAATTTAAATAAGTATAATGTAATCCAAAAAATTGTAAAAACTTTTCCACATTGTAAATAATGGCCATTTTAACCTCATGTAAAAATTTAAAACCCATTTGAAATAAATTTGATATCAAAACCTATTTTTCAAGGTAAAATAAGCTTTTTGCATTAAAATTATTTTAATAAATAAACTATAATTTTGAAAATTATGAAAATGGATTTGGGGGTTCCTTGTGATTAGGGGCACCTAAGAAAAATAAAATTGACATTAAAATAAATTGTTCTTTGTAAGCTACTTTTTAAATTAAAAATATTTATAAATAGTTAAAAATTGTAAAAATATGAAAATGCACCAAAATGTTCCAANCAGGGGCACCTAAGAAAAATAAAATTGACATTAAAATAAATTGTTCTTTGTAAGCAACTTTTTAAATTAAAAATATTTATAAATAGTTAAAAATTGTAAAAATATGAAAATGCACCAAAATGTTCCAATTTGTCCTCTGATCACATGGGACCTTCTAAAATATTTTTCCTAATTTTTTGATATAGTTGTATATTCTTTAAAAGCTAAAAATGTATTTTCCTTAATTTTTCATTAAAAATAATTAAATAAAATAAAATAAAAATTAGAAAAATGAAATGTTTCTTTCTCTGAATTCTCCGGACTCATAGAGACTATGTAATATTATAAAAAAAACAAATTTTTAAATTAAACTTTATTTTCTATTTAATTAATCCCTAAAATTGATAAATAATTATAATAATTAAAATATAAATCAAAAGATCATGAAATTTAGTCTAAGTGATTCTCTGACCTAGGTGANTGGACTCATAGAGACTATGTAATAATATAAAAAAAAACAAATTTTTAAATTAAACTTTATTTTCTATTTAATTAATCCCTAAAATTGATAGATAATTATAATAATTAAAATATAAATCAAAAGATCATGAAATTTAGTCTAAGTGATTCTCTGACCTAGGTGAACCTCCAATAATTTTCCTAAGGACGGAAACTTCACTTTTATTAATTAAATAAATTAAAATTGAAACTCCTTATTTTTTAGCTAAAATAATTATAAAAAATTAAATAAAATACAAAAAAAATTATTTCTCCTCTGATATTTTAATTGACTCATGTGTGGGGTACCTTAAAATTTTCGAAGTCATTTGATTTCAATTTAATGAGTTATGAAGTGGAGAGCCAAAGGGGCAAAATGGCAATTATGAGATTTTGATGCCCTAATTAAATTCTAGGTTAAATCAAAAGGTAAGTTGGTAATATTTATTATTATTAACTTCTTTAAATGATTGAAAGATGAATTGTTAAGAGGTAGAAACCAAATTGTCACCATTTCATTACAANTAAAAATTAAATAAAATACAAAAAACATTATTTCTCCTCTGATATTTTAATTGACGCATGTGTGGGGTACCTTAAAATTTTCAAAGTCATTTGATTTCAATTTAATGAGTTATGAAGTGGAGAGCCAAAGGGGCAAAATGGCAATTATGAGATTTTAATGCCCTAATTAAATTTTAGGTTAAATCAAAAGGTAAGTTGGTAATATTTATTATAATTAACTTCTTTAAATGATTGAAAGATGAATTGTTAAGAGGTAGAAACCAAATTATCACCATTTCATTACAANTGCACACTTCCAAAAAGGTGACCAACAACTTTTCTGGCAACTCCGCTGGGTACTAGTTTCTCTTTATATTTTGATCAGAAAGTTTTGTTATCATACAAGGGTAATCTGTCCATGCCTCTCATGATCCAAATTACTGTTCTTCCATCGACATACTTCACCCATTTCTTTCTTGGGTAAGTAAAGTCAACTCTTTTGAATTTCAGGATCGTCTGTTTAACCATCTTTAAATAGAGAGGTTTGGGAGTTCTTCAGGAATTTTCTTTTATTGTGGGGTTGGACCCACAATAGGTGTGTTGGTGAACTAGTTTCACCTAGGCAAAGTGTGTTGTGAATTTGGTCCTTCACTGAGTCCTGAACTTCACTATTTTTCCTCGTATCATTTGGGTTTGGTTTACTATTTGTGAATTGAGCCAGGTCTTTACATCTCTTAGCCCTCTTTTAGTTCTTGCAGTTTAATCAAACCAACGTTATAATCATGAATAAGCAATAAATTTGAAAATATATCTTAAATTTAGAAAATGAAAATGAAGCAAAAATGAAAATAAGACATACGTGCCTAGTTCACAGAGTGGCCTTCATTAATTTTCTGTACTTATACTAAACATACTAGGAATTGGCCGATACTAAACCTCATAACCTTCTTTTTGAAGCCGCTTGGATGGCTTCTCCACTTTTGACCTTTTCTTAAAGCCTACCTAGCAGTCGAGAGGCTTGCAACATTGCACCTATGATCAAGTTCAGATCAGGATTTGACAAGTTTGAGGTTTTCCTCTACAAAGCCCCATTCATTGTTATATGAGTTACTGACCCTATCATTCAACTCCATCCATTGAGTTTGATTTGAACTATTGCTAGGACTTCGCATCTTGAAAGAAGGCAAAGATCGCCTTTGCCTAGCATCTGTCAAGTTTGTTGTTCCTACATTTGTTAGAGCTGCCGCTCCCATGTCGAGGAGAGTTATTACAACTACCACCATTGGATTTACAGTCACCATGCCCACAACATTGTCTGTAAAGGGAAAAGAGGTTCTGATTGAAGAAGATTCAACTGATGTGTTTGTTGTCAGTATTTGAGATTGGTTCCAGCTAAAAAAATGCACCACTGACTAAGTCCCATAAGAGGAATCGTAATTGCAGATTTATAGGGCCACTAAAGTCTAGGCTACATAATTATCCTCCGTCGAGGAGATTCCTCGGCAAGAGGAACTCAAAAAGCTTGAGGTCTCTCCTTTCCTCCGAGGGACTAGGTTTCACCCACTATTAGATACTACTAGAGATGAAAACCTCCATAAGATTGTTGCTGCTCTTCCACTTTTTCATGGTTGTGGTGAGGAGAGGAAGAAGCATAACCCTCTCAACGTAGTCCGTACTGTAATCAAGAGACTAGCCTCCAAGGAGGGATGTTATGTTGTTGAACTGCTTAAGAGGGTAGGCTGCACAGTATAACCTCGGATGAAAAGAGAGATTTTGAAGAAAGTCAGGCCCGTCCATCAATTACAGAGATCAGCAGAAGTGCCCTCAATCTATATTCCTGTTAGAATCTGGCTTGGGAACCTTGTCAACACCGTTGCCACTATCACAAATACTTGTTGCCCTAAGATCTGTAAAATGTAGACCGATCAATTCTCGTCTAGATCTGAGAGAACTATCTACAGTTGTTTATAAGGATTTCATGAAGAAGGATAGCAGGAAGAGACTGTTTAACAATGCACTTGGTACGCACCCTAGGGAGCATGCTTCTCTTTAAAGCACTGATGCTTATGCTGAGACACTTCATCTCAAGATACCGACGTCAAAGAAGAAAGTATGAGTACCTAAGGTTGCCGCACCAATACAATCCGAGGAGCCCGTGGGGCAATTTTATGACGTGGATCCTGAGTCTGATGTGTTAGATGTTTTTACCGCTATTACTATAAAGTCCGTCACAAAGCAGGATGATGTTCAAGAAAGACCCACAGATTTTGAGTTGATTCAAGAGAAAGCAATTTATGATAAGGTAGAGCAACTTAGAGCCTAGATTGTAGATTTTTCAAAAGAGTGAGGAATGGATATCGATGATGAGGATTTTGATTTTTCGGACTATCTCATTGAGGAGTTCATCGAGATTAATGTTTTTGAGATAAGGGCCGCTACATCTAAGCGTGATGCTCCACTTTCTATTGAGAAGAACAACGCAGATGATTTTCAAAGTGCCATTCAGCTACGAGATGAACAAATTATTCGAATGGAGAAAAGAATGGAAGAGATGGCTGCCAGCATGGCTGTCATGGCTACGATGCACTGACAGTCGCAATCACTGCATATGGCATCTCTGAAGGTGAACCAGCTCGAGATTGTACATATTTCAGATGAAAGAAAGAAGTTACATCTGCCAACAAATATGAACCACAGAAAAAATAATATTTTTATATTTTGGTGTCGGAGAAGGATATCAAGCAGTTGGTTGAGCAGCAAGTGAGGGTGGCCTTCTCTCAATTTAAAGGAGGAGCATCAATTTCAAAGGGTAGACCTTACATGGAGGAATTAGATGCATACCATACCCCAAGGGCTTTATGCCACCAAACTTCAAAACTTTTGGCGGGACAGGAATTCCTCGACAACATATAGTGCATTTTCGAGCGAGTTGTTTCAATGCCAGAGTTAANGATTTTGGTGTCGGAGAAGGATATCAAGCAGTTGGTTGAGCAGCAAGTGAGGGTGTCCTTCTCCCAATTTAAAGGAGGAGCATCAATTTCAAAGGGTAGACCTTACCTGGAGGAATTAGATGCATACCATACCCCAAGGGCTTTGTGCCACCAAACTTCAAAAATTTTGGCGGGACAGGAATTCCTCGACAACATATAGTGCATTTTCGAGCGAGTTGTTTCAATGCCAGAGTTAANTTCCTTTGTCCAACCTTGAAAGTTCTAAACTTTAAAATTCTTGAAGATAATAATTTATGATCTAAATCAAGAGTTTTCTTGAGTGACCTTGGTCATCCAAGATGTAATTAACTATAGGGGTTTGTCCTTATAGAAAACTTTAAAGCCCAACTTAATATAAACCCTGTCTAATCTTTTATATTAGAGAGAGGAAATTTTTTGGTCAACATAAAGATTTCATAGACTATAACATATATCATAAATTTTATAGTTCACTTAATCGAGCGTCATTAGCGAGTGATGTGTATATTCCTTAGGATAGATACATTGCTTACAATGTTGTGCTCGCTTATTTAAATTATTGTATATATGAGATCAGTTTGATCTCATATTTTTAAAAATTAAATAATTACTTTTCAAAACTATATATATATATATATATATATATATATATATATATATATATATATATATATATATNCTTAGTAGTGAGCTAAGCTAGATTTAAAATTTGTCTGATGAGATTTAGGAAAGAGAAACGTAATTAATCATGAAAACCTTTAAAACACTACAAGCCCAACTTCAATTATAGGCCTAAGATCCTTAATGACTTCAGCTTGCCCTTACAGGCATCCACTTACATAACTCTCTAATAAAATATCAAGTGAATGTTTGAGTACCCCATTGTTGGGATAATTAAGATATTAGGGTTCATTGATCACAGCATGCATTAAACCATTGAATCTAAATTTAACTTTAGATGATTAATTGAAAAATATAATAATTCAAAATAAACTCAAAAAGATTTAAAAGGTATTAAATGTTTCTCAGGGTTATGCCTCGAATACTTTTATGATCTTTTGGATGTTTTGAAGGGAAACCAGATTTATTATTCTTTGCTCAAGAAAACTATCCAATAAAACTTTTAGGGTCCCACCAAGTTATGTCTCAAGATTTGATAATTCACCTAAATCAATATAAATGCCCTGCATTACCTATCTTATATTAATTGACCTAAATCTTAAGTATTTGAGTCTTCTCTAAGTTATTTAAATCCTTGTGAGCAACTGGGGATATTTGTTTTTGCCACATATGCATCATCAAGCTTGTGTAAGTCTGAGGTCCAGGTGGGTAGGGCCATGAAGTTAATGATAATATATGCTAAAATGAGGGATACAACATGGGATTTAGAATAATATCTCCTACCTTAAGGATCTTTAATGAAAAATGAAAAAAAAGATAGATGATACTATTTGATGACCCTTGAGGAGATAATTACCTAGATACTCTTAGGTTGACAGTAGTCCTAGCTCAATTGAATTAATTAATCTATGGACTGCAACACTCTACATAATGTGTTAAATAAAAGTCCCTTTTGCAAAAAAATCTCTTTTTACAAGATAAAAAAAATTATACATCCATGAAAATTAAAGTTAAAAATGAAAACTTTTAAACATCCACTCTTGGATTAAAGATAAGACTACCCTCCGTAGATTATCAAATTGGTAGCTCTCACTTAAGGTCGGGAAGCACACAGTCTAACTCTAAGCCCCCACCATTACTAATGTCTTACATTTAATCCCAATCTTGTATATGTGACAACGGGTGTTCTTTTACTCTCTCATGTTTTTCTATGACTCTTTTTTTTTTCAATACCGGATGCTCCTATTTACTTTCCTGCAATTTATTTAACTTTATTGCAAATATATTATGTTTATGATGCTAATCATGCAGCAGTAGTAGAGGCCCAAGTATGCATTTATATTTTATGCAATGTAATTTTAATTATTTACTTTACAACATTTTCTTACCTACATTTATTTACTTTACCTACAAAATTATACCAAAACAGAAAAAATAAAAAACTGACATGTTTGCAAAATTAAAGTTACATATTTTTCAAAATAAAACAAAAAAAACATCCTTCTGAATTTACCTGAGTCCCTCGATGAGGAACCTATGGTTGCTAATGAGATCTCTCCAGTTTAACTGAGCTTAACAACACTTTTAGACCAAATAAATTCAAAAGAAAATAGTGGTACCGGAATGTGGGAATCATGGGATCCTAACCGGTGTAGCTCTAAAAAACTTTAAATTTCTTCTAAATATGACATTTGAAAAATAACAAAACCAAAACACTTAAACATATATGGTAAAACCTTTTGAAATTTAGATCTTAGGACTGCTACTTCAACGAGGAGCCTGAAGCTAACTCCATGGGCAGCATGACAAGGACATATAGATGAAAGCTTTGAGAGAGCAAGTGGATCAACAACATCAAATCACTCCTTAAAATTAAATAACAAGCCATATGACTTCAAGGTAGTTTACATAGTGCAATATAAATCCTCATCTTTATCTTTAGACCTTTGCACAACAATGTTGTGCAATTTAAGCCCTAACTCGCTTTAGGCTCTGAGGTTGTTGTTCATCAAGATGTAAACCCTCCTATCTTCTAGGCTATCTATATGATTGTGTCATGCAAGTTTAAGCCCTAAATAATAATAATTGGCAGCATGAATCATTTAATTATATTTTCTCAAAATTGAAGCCAAATCATAGGATATATTGGGAAGTCACTGATGTTCTCCTCAGGATCTGTGTCATCCTTTAGTTCTCTTCCTTTTAATTACATAATGACTATTCTCATTAGATCTTTTCCCATTTGACANTTCTCTTTATATTTTGATCAGAAAGTTTTGTTATCATACAACGGTAATCTGTCCATGCCTCTCATGATCCAAATTACTATTCTTCCATCGACATACTTCACCCATTTCTTTCTTGAGTAAGTAAAGTCAACTCTTTTGAATTTCAGGATCGTCTGTTTAACCATCTTTATATAGAGAGGTTCAGGAGTTCTTCAGGAATTTCTTTTATTATGGGGTTGGACCCACAATAGGTGTGTTGGTGAACAAGTTTCACCTAGGCAAAGTGTGTTGTGAATTTTGTCCTTCACTGAGTCCTGAACTTCACTATTTTTCCTCGTATCATTTGTGTTTGGTTTACTATTTGTGAATTGAGCCAGGTCTTTACATGTCTTAACCCTCTTTTAGTTCTTGCAATTTAATCAAACCAACGTTATAATCATAAATAAGCAATAAATTTGAAAATATGTCTTAAATTTAGAAAATGAAAATGAAGCAAAAATGAAAATAAGACATATGTGCCTAGTTCACAGAGTGGCCTTCATTAATTTTCTGTACTTATACTAAACACACTAGGCATTTGCCGATATTAAACCTCATAACCTTCTTTTTGAAGCCGCTTGGATGGCTTCTCCACTTTTGACCTTTTCTTACAGCCTACCTAGCAGTCGAGAGGCTCGCAACATTGCACCTATGATCAAGTTCAGATCAGGATTTGACAAGTTTGAGGTTTTCCTCTACAAAGCCCCATTCGTTGTTATAAAAGTTACTGACCCTATCATTCAACAGCCATCCATTGAGTTTGATTTGAACTATTGCTAGGACTTCGCATCTTGAAAGAAGGCGAAGATCGCCTTTGCCTAGCATCTGTCAGGTTTGTTGTTCCTACATTCGTTAGAGCTGCCGCTCCCATGTCGAGGAGAGTTATTACAACTACCACCATTGGATTTACAGTCACCATGCCCACAACATTGTCTGTAAAGGGAAAAGAGGTTCTGATTGAAGAAGATTCAACTGATGTGTTTGTTGTCAGTATTTGAGATTGGTTCTAGCTAAAAAAATGCACCGCTGACTAAGTCCCATAAGAGGAACAGTAATTGCAGATTTATAAGGCCACTAAAGCCTAGGTTATAGAATTATCCTCCGTCAAGGAGATTCCTCGGCAAGAGGAACTCATAAAGCTTGAGACCTCTCCTTTCCTCTGAGGGACTAGGTTTCACCCACTATGAGATACTACTAGAGATGAAAGCCTCCATAAGATTGTTGCTGCTCTTCCACTTTTTCATGGTTGTGGTGAGGAGAGGAAGAAGCCTAACCCTCTCAATTGAGTCCGTACTGTAATCAAGAGACTAGCCGCCAAGGAGGGATGTTATGTTGCTGAACTGCTTAAGCGGGTAGGTTGCACAGTATAACCTCGGATGAAAAGAGAGATTTTGAAGAAAGTCAGTCCCGTCCATCAATTACAGAGATCAGCAGAAGTGCCCTCAATCTATATTCCTATTAGAATCTGGCTTGGGAACCTTGTCGACACCGTTGCCACTACCACAAATACTTGTTTCCCTAAGATCTGTAAAATGTAGACCGGTCAATTCTCGTCTAGGTCTGAGAGAACTATCTACAGTTGTTTATAAGGATTTCTTGAAGAAGGATAGCGGGAAGAAACTGTTTAACAATGCACTTGGTACGCACCATAGGGAGCATGCTTCTCTTTAAAGTGCTGATGCTTATGCTGAGACACTTCATCTCAAGACACCGACGTCAAATAAGAAAGTGTGAGTACCTAAGGTTGCCGCACCAATACACTCCGAGGAGCCCGTGGGGCAATTTTATGAAGTGAATCCTGAGTTTGATGTGTTAGATGTTGTTACCGCTATTACTATAAAGTCCGTCACAAAGCAGGATGATGTTCAAGAAAGACCCACAGATCTTAAGTTGATTCAAGAGAAAGCAATTTATGATAAGGTAGAGCAACTTAGAGCCGAAATTGTAGATTTTTCAAAAGAGTGAGGAATGGATATCGATGATGAGGATTTTTATTTTTCAGACTATCTCATTGAGGAGTTCATCGAGATTAATGTTTTTGAGATAAGGGCCGCTACATCTAAGCGTGATGCTCCACTTTCTATTGAGAAGAACAACGCAGATGATTTGCAAAGGGCCATTCAGCTACGAGATGACCAAATTATTCGAATGGAGAAAAGAATGGAAGAGATGGCTGCCAGCATGGCTGTCATGGCTACGATGCACTGACAGTCGCAATCACTGCAGATGGCATCTCTGAAGGTGAACCAGCTCGAGATTGTACATATTTCAGATGAAAGAAAGAAGTTACATCTGCCAACAAATATGAACCACAGAAAAAATAATATTTTTATATTTTGGTGTCGGAGAAGGATATCAAGCAGTTGGTTGAGCAGCAAGTGAGGGTGTCCTTCTCTCAATTTAAAGGAGGAGCATCAATTTCAAAGGGTAGACCTTACCTGGAGGAATTAGATGCATACCATACCCCAAGGGCTTTGTGCCACCAAACTTCAAAAATTTTGGCGGGACAGGAATTCCTCGACAACATATAGTGCATTTTCGAGCGAGTTGTTTCAATGCCAGAGTTAACAAAGCACTTTTGTTCCACTAGTTTGTCAACAGTTTTTCAGGAATTACATTTAAGTGGTATGTGGAGCTACCCAATGGATCAGTGAAGATGTTTGATATACCAAAAATATATGCATTTTTAGTCCCATATTTTATACTCATTTTTGGTGATATTGCACTTTAATGGAAGGTATTTTTCATGTTTTCATTCAGATTGCTAATTTTTAGGACTTGAAGCAAAAAGGAAGCAAAAAGGATCAAATTTGGAGAAAAAAAGGATAATATGAAAATTTGTTCATCACCGACGGCGTTGTTTGATATAGAGCTGCGAATTAAATAAAAGACCACTGGCGTCAACGGTGCCAGTGTTTGTGCAGACCCTTTTTCTAGAAGATTAGATGAATTTGGATGCTTTTTGAAGAGTTTTTTGATGCACCTATTTAAGGACTGACTTCAGGCTTTATTTAGGGCTGAAATTGATCAGATAAGTGACTCTGTCTGACATCTCATCACCCAAAATTCAACCTCCTACCCACCACACACTCTTTCATTTCATTCCACAACCATTTATAGTCCATTATTTTTATAATTTAAAGTTTTTGTGGTGAGATTAAGTCTGAATTCTTCTCTAAGAGTTGTTGGAGAAGAAGAAAAGTGAGATATTTCTTCTTCCTGCATTTCTTAGGAGAGGCTATAAGGGATTTGCTTCAAGAAAGAGATTCAGATAAGTGTTATTTGTTTAATAGTGCTGTATGAACTTTCTTTTATATATGAAATTTGTGTTTTGTTGTATCTTTCTCATGAATTGCAGTTTTCTTTATCTTTCTTTCTACTCTGAGATATGGTGAAATGAAGAGATAATATGGATGTGCCAATAAAACTTTCTTTTATATATAAAATTTGTGTTTTGTTGTATCTTTCTCATGAAGTCTGAGTAGTTCCATTTTTTTTTCTCTCTACTCTGAGATATGGTTAAATGAAGAGATAATATGGATGTGTCGATGTTAAAGTATGAAATAAATTGCGATGGTTTTTCAAGTTCGACTCCGACCTTAATTTAATTTTTGATCTGGGCAATTGAATTATTAAATTTTTTTGTGGAACACATGATCCGGGAAATGGAGTATGAGTTCTATAACAGAGTGAGGATCACATTTGATTCCATGAAGGAGAATTTAGTTCATGGAATTAATTTGAAATAAATAGAGAAATATACATTGTTGGGCGTAGAATTGGAGATTTTAGGGTTATAGACTAAAAATCCCCAATTCGTTCTTAGTGTTTAAGAACTAAAGAGAGAGTTAGCCTTCAGGGGAAGGGAAGTGGTAGCTCTAGAGTGGGAGTCATTATCCTCCTAGCCTAGCCACGGATTTAGGGACTAAACTTAGGATTGGCCAATGATTTTCTATAACACTGTATCAGGCTAAAAAATTAAAAATGCTCCTATCTAGCAAAATACATATTCTAACCATTTATCTCATCTCATTTTACCAAAATTTCATTGTAGTGGGAAATATGTTTTTTCATATAAGAAATCTTCATCACAAAAACATAGTTTAATAGTTTAATAGTTTAGTAATTACTGTTCAAACTTTGCATTTCAGTTTTGCTAGTAGTTAATTAATTTAGTTCTAATAATATCTCAACATTCAAATCTAGTGACAGTAATTGCATTTTACTTTTTGTGAATTTCCTAGTTAATTTATCATTTCAAATTTAAACCTTCACCGTGGGATCGATATATGGGGCTTAAATAGAAAGCCCTTTATTACTTGATAACAATACATATACTTACATAGAATCCCAACATTAATTGCTTAAATTTCTTAATTATATATAGAGGATCAAGTTTTTGGCACTGTTATATAGCTGAGTCAACTTTATAATTTTTACACAACTATATTTCCTCGAGATCAACATTCGCCAAATTAGAGCATATATTTGTGAAGAGATTTTTGGAGCGCATAATCATGTCACCATTGGAGATCTTGTAGTGGAAAGATAGATATCTAATGAGACCTTGGCTGATTACATTTTGAGATGGAGAAACTTGAGCATGAAGTATGAACCTCGGCTACAGGAACATCATGTTATTAAGATTTTACTCAAGAGAATTCATGGTCTGGTAGCCTTCATGCTCAAGGGACTTACTATCAAGTCATTCGAGAAGCTACTCAGGAAGGCCAATAGTTTGTAAGAGGAATTCAATGAAATGGAGTCTTTAGAAAAGGCTGACAAGTGCAGTACAGCGAGGGCATTTGAGAAGAAATTTAGGACGTTGGCAATGGTCGATAAGAGCAAGCAGTTGATGAGGATTCAGGACGAGTAGGCTTGTCATGGATCCCAGCAGTCGTCACAGCATGGTCAGTCTCATCAGTAGCATATTCAGCAGAACAACTAGTAATAATAGTCGTTCCAGAGGAAACCATACAGGATAGATGGCAGGCAAGGCCCGTTGATTGTAGATTGGTTGAGCAGGGTATATTCTTTCAAGAATGAAGCTGTGTCAAGTTGTTCAAAAAGTTGATGAAGAAACTCAAGTACAGATTGCTAGAGTTGAAGAAACCAGAAGAGGGCAAGCTGAATCATTTTGGCCAATTATTATTTGTATCACAGACTCCTCGGACACACCTTTGAGAGTTGTTTCATTATTAAGGATTGACTCGAGAGAACTCTCAAAGATGGAAATGTAAAAACTCCAAAAAAGCATTTAAAAGAACCTAAAAGAGGTTATGTAATTATGATTTCGGTCAAGCCAATCACTCCAATAGATCTGTATTCAGATGAGAGAGGTAGAAGCACAGTCTTGAGCAAATCTTGCAAGAAGAGACTGGGTCAGATACAGACCTCACCAGCACAAGTTGCTACTCAGAGTCTCATCCTAACGCACTGATAATGGAGATTACACTGGAGAAGTCCCCACAGCAGGAGAAAAGGAAGGATGAGATCTTGCACGAGATGGAGACCGATAGTGCGAGGGGTAGGATAAGGGCTGCCTTCATTAGATTGGTTGTTTTAGATTTTGAGGAGAAATTCCTCGAACCACTGATTGTGTATGATTATATTTTTGCCCTTTTAGAGCCCTTTTAATATAAGAACTACGATTTCTACTATGTTTTGACTGTCTCTAGTGATAACATAACAGACTATGACCAACCTAAACTCAATTTTGATTCCCAAAATGATCCTCAAATCATGTTTAAGTCCGATGAACATCTTAACAAGAATGAAGAGGATGTCGAAGATACTGGTTAGGACTATTCTGGGAGTGAGGAGTCAATCCTTGAATGCCAAGGAACTTCAATTCCCATTAACTTAGACTTTTCATATTCAGAAGCAACACCAGAAGAGTTGGGTGTGACGTCAAAAAAAGAGGAGATCATAGACATTTATTTAAGGAGTGGGAAGGTATTACCCCTAAGAACGGCTCCAATAGAAAAAGGAAAACAAATAGTCACTCGAGAAGAGTCACCTTCCTCTCCGTCAATGGAAGAGACACATAATCAAGTGAAAATTGGAGGTCTCTATATAGTGGATTATAACGTACTAGATAATCTTAGGAGGTTGCCAACCGAACTAAGCATTTACAATGCTCTAATCCTGTCAAAGGAGATTAAGGAATCTTTGGTGAAGGCTTTGCTTTTTTACTTAGCTCAATTGGTCAGTGATACACCTAAAATATATAGTCTTTATGTACGCATTTTTATACCTATTTTTGAGATATTGTAATATAATTGAAGGTATTTGTGTGTTTTTCTTTCAAGTATAATCAAATGGATTAAAAATTATGAACGAGGTGAAAAAAGATCAAATTTGGAGAAAAAATGAAGAAGATGTGCAAAAGAACTGTGGCGCCTAAGGGCCCAAAACTGGTGCTTAAGCGCTAGTAAAACTAAGAGGACCACGCCTAAGTGTCAAGTACCTCGTGCTTAAGTGCCACAAGTAGTTACTTGGTGATTCATAGAATTTGGATCAATTTTTTAAGAGGTTTTTGAAGTAAATCCTATTAAAAACATAGGAAATAGTTAATGGAAACGAAAATACATTCAATTGGATTTTGAAAGGAAGCAACTCTTGGGAGATTCATTGAATGTGGACACATTTTGAAGAGATACCAAGGCACCTTTTAAAAAATTTAAAAAGAAGAATTGAATTAGATTAAAGAGTGCTCTCTCCTACACCTTCCCTTAGCCACTCCAGAGCAGTCGTCCCCCTCTAGACACCGTCGATGCCTCTCTCTCTTAGATTAAATAAGATATTTTTAGATAGAAGAAGAAAAAAGGAGTTGTATTGTGTGAGTAGAGAGTAGTATAAGAGAAAGGAATAAAAGATATTCAAAGGATTTTTAAGAATTTTGTGGAGAGGATTTAAGATAAGTTTTTATCTTTGTAACTACAATTGGTTTTAATTTAAACTTCTTATTTGTTTGCATGATTTCTACTTTCAAAATTAAGTGTGGTTGTGTTTTCTCCATGAATTCTGAGTAGTTCTCTTTATCTTTTTCCTTAAAATGATAAGTGATTAAGTATTGGATGGAAGTTGTGTAAAGTATTAATCTTTAATGGTTGAATACGTTGTGATGATTTTAATCCTTATACTTCATTTACTTCTTGATTTGGCCAACTAAGATGTTAATATTTGTTGTGATAACATGTAAGATCCTAGATGGTATTGTCTCAGTCAGCTAATGGTAAGAACCAAATGATATTGTATAGATGAGAATGTAATTCATATAATTAAGTGCAAATAAATAGGGAAATAAACTTTCAAGGGTGTAGAATTAAAGGACTTTAGAGTGACGGGCTAAAGCCCCAAATTTGGTTTATAGTTTTAGGTTTTGATACGAGATGTTAGCCCCCAGGTGGAGGGAGATGAGGGAACTCTAGAGCAAAAACTAGTATCTTCTCTACCTAGCCTGTCTTCAAGCTATTCAAACTTTAAACTAGCCAATGTTCTTTATAGCATCTCTAGTAAGGTTAAAGAATACTATTACTCCTATTTGGCACAACATATTTTGAATACTTCCACAATACAATTCCTATACTTGTTATTGATTCATGATAAGGAAAAAGCTATTTTATTTATATCGCCTTCATCTTACAGATATCTCGTCAAAGTTAGTGGTTTACTTTACTTTCAATTATCAAAAATTAACAAAAAGAATCAAACTTTCATTCTTATTATAACATCTATAGTTTGTGTAAGAATATTTTGTAAAGTAGAATTTTTATCTAATTTCTTCAGATTTAGTTGCATATTGTATTTCTCCTAGTGGGTTCAATGTTTGGGCCTTAATCAAAAAGTCCTATCTTGATAATGATATGTATACTTCTGTTGTATCCAATAATTAAATCAAATATTTGCATTCCTATTTTCTTTGAAGTCAAGGTTTTGGCAGTCGTTGCTAAGTAAAAAATATAATTAAGAAAAAATTAAGATTATAACTACATACATCATACTGCCAATAATTGTCTATAACACTGAATCAGGGTAAAGAATTAAAATTGCTCATATTTGGCAAAATAAAAATTTAAACCATTTACCTACTCTCATTTCACCATAACTCATTGTAGTGGGAAAGATGTTTTTTCATATTAAAAAACTTCATCACATAAACATAATTTAGTAGTTACTATTTTAAACTTTGCATTGAAATTTTGCTAGTAGTTAATAATTTATTTTTGATAGTATCTCAAATATTCAAAATTAGTGACAGTAATTTTGCTTTATTTCTATGAATTTCCTAGTTAATTTATCATTACAAATTTAAACCTTCCTCGTGGAATCGATATTTGGGACTTAAATAGAAAGTTTTATAATACTTGATAACGATTTGTATACTTCCGTAGAATCCCAACACTAAGTGCTTGATGTTATTATTCATAAAGTTTTTGCATCGTTGTAAAGTGGAGTCAACTTTATAAATTTTACACAACTATATTTTCTCGAGATCAAATTTTTGGCGTCGTTGTTGGGGAAGNTTATAAGGGATTTACTTCAAGAAAGAGATTCAGATAAGTGTTATTTGTTTAATAGTGTTGTATGAACTTTCTTTTATATATGAAATTTGTGCTTTGTTGTATCTTAATGAAGTCTGAGTAGATTCCTTTATCTTTCTCCCTACTCTGAGATATGGTGAAATGAAGAGATAATTGGGTAGTTTCCTCTATCTTTCTCCCTACTCTAAGATATGGTGAAATAAAGAGATAACATGGAATTGTATGAACTTTCTTTTATATATGAAATTTGTGTTTTGTTGTATCTTTCTCATGAAGTTTGCAGTTTTCTTTATCTTTCTTTCTACTCTGAGATATGGTGAAATGAAGAGATAATATGGATGTGCCAATAAAACTTTCTTTTATATATAAAATTTGTGTTTTGTTGTATCTTTCTCATGAAGTCTGAGTAGTTCCCTTCTTTCTCTCTACTCTGAGATATGGTGAAATGAAGAGATAATATGGATGTGCCAATGTTAAAATATAAAATAAATTACGATGGTTTTTCAAGTTTGACTCCGACCTTAATTTCATTTTCGATCTGGGCAATTGAATTATTAAATTTTTTTGTGAAACACATGATCCGGGAAATGGAGTATGAGTTCTACAACAGAGTGAGGATCACATTTGATTCCATGAAGGAGAATTTTCGTTCATGAAATTAAATTGAAATAAATAGAGAAATATACATTGTTGGGCGTAGAATTGGAGATTTTAGGGTGACAGACTAAAAATCCCCAATTCATTCTTAGTGTTTAAGAACTAAAACGAGAGTTAGCCTTCATGGGAAGGGAAGTGGTAGCTCTGGAGTGGGAGTCATTATCCTCCTAGCCTAGCCGCGGATTTAGGGACTAAACTTAGGATTGGCCAATGATTTTCTATAACACTGTATCAGGCTAAAAAATTAAAAATGCTCCTATCTAGCAAAATACATATTCTAACCATTTATCTCATCTCATTTTATCAGAATTTCATTGTAGTGGGAAAGATGCTTTTTCATATAAGAAATCTTCATCACATAAACATAGTTTAATAGTTTAATAGTTTAGTAATTACTGTTCAAACTTTGCATTTTAGTTTTGCTAGTAGTTAATTAATTTAGTTCTAATAATATCTCAACATTCAAATCTAGTGACAATAATTGCGTTTTACTTTTTGTGAATTTCCTAGTTAATTTATCATTTCAAATTTAAACCTTCACCGTGGGATCAATATTTGGGGCTTAAATAGAAAGCCCTTCATTACTTGATAACAATACGTATACTTGCATAGAATTCCAACATTAATTGCTTAAATTTCTTAGTTATATATAGAGCATTAAGTTTTTGGCACTGTTATATAGCTGAGTCAGCTTTATAATTTTTACACAACTATATTTCCTCGAGATCAACATTCGCCAAATTAGAGCATATATTTGTGAAGAGATTTTCTGGAGCGCATAATCATGTCACCATTGCAGATCTTGTAGTGGAAATATAGATATCTAATGAGACCTTGGCTGATTACATTTTGAGATGGAGAAACTTGAGCATGAAATATGAACCTTGGCTACAGGAACATCATGTTATTGAGATTTTACTCAAGAGCATTCATGGACTGGTAGTCTTCATGCTCAAGTGACTTACTATCAAGTCATTCGAGAAGCTACTCAGGAAGGCCAACAGTTTGTAAGAGGAAGTCAATCAAATGGAGTCTTTGGAAAAGGCTGACAAGTGCAATACAGTGAGGGCATTTGAGAAGAAATTTAGGACGTTGGCAATGATCGATAAGAGCAAGCAGCTGATGAGGATTCAGACCGAGTAGGATTTTCATGGATCCCAGCAGTCGTCACAGCATGGTCAGTCTCTTCAGTAGCATACTCAGCAGAACAGCTAGTAACAATAGTTGTTCCAGAGGAGACCATACAGGATAGATGGCAGGCAAGGCCCGTCGATTGTAGATTGGTTGAGCAGGGTATATTCTTTCAAGAATGAAGCTATGCCAAGTTGTTCGAAAATTTGATGAAGAAACTCAAGTTCAGATTGCCAGAGTTGAAGAAACCAGAAGAGGGCAATCTGAATCATTTTGGCCAATTACTATTTGTATCACAGACTCCTCGGACACACCTTTGAGAGTTGTTTCATTATTAAGGATTGACTCGAGAGAACTCTCAAAAATGGAAATATAAAAACTCCAAAAAAGCATTTAAAAGAACCTAAAAGAGGTTATGTAATTATTATTTTGGCCAAGCCAATCACTCCAATAGATTTGTATTCAGATGAGAGAGGTAAAAACACAGTCTTGAGCAAATCATGCAAGAAGAGACTGGGTCAGATACAGACCTCACCAGCACAAGTTGCCGCTCAGAGTCTCATCCTAATGGACTGATAATGGAGATTACACTGGAGAAGTCCCCACAGCAGGAGAAAAAGAAGGATGAGATCTTGCACGAGATGGAGACCGATAGTGCGAGGGTTAGGATAAGGGCTGACTTCATTAGATTGGTTGTTTTAGATTTTGAGGAGAAATTCCTCGAACCATTGATTGTGTATGATTACATTTTTTCCCTTTTGGAGTCTTTTTAATATAAGAACTACGATTTCTGCTACGTTTTGACTGTCTCTAGTGATAACATAACAGACTATGACCAACCTAAACTCAATTTTGATTCCCAAAATGATCCTCAAATCAGGTTTAAGTCCGATGAACATCTTAACAAGAATGAAGAGGATGTTGAAGATACTGGTTAGGACTATTCTGGGAGTGAGGAGTCAGTCCTTGAATGCCAAGGAACTTCAATGCCCATTAACTTAGACTTTTCATATTCAGAAGCAACACCAGAAGAGTTGGGTGTGACGTCAAAAGAAGAGGAGATCATAGACATTTATTTAAGGAGTGGGAAGGTATTACCCCTAAGAACCACTCCAATAGAAAAAGGAAAACAGATAGTCACTCGAGAAGAGTCACCTTCCTCTCCGCCAATGGAAGAGACACATAATCAAGTAAAAATTGGAGGTCTATATATAGTGGATTATAACGTACTAGATAATCTTAGGAGGTTGCCAACCAATCTAAGCATTTACGATGTTATACTCCTGTCAAAGGAGATTAGGGAATCTCTGGTGAAGGCTTTGCTTTTTTACTTAGCTCAATTGGTCAGTGATACACCTAAAATATATAGTCTTTATGTACGCATTTTTATACCTATTTTTGAGATATTGTACTATAATTAAAGGTATTTGTGTGCTTTTCTTTCAAGTATAATCAAATAGATGAAAAATTATGAACGAGGTTAAAAAGATCAAATTTGGAGCAAAAATGAAGAAGATGTGCAAAAGAACTGTGGCACCTAAGGGCCCAAAACTGGTGCTTAAGCGCCAGTAAAACTAAGAAGGCCACGCCTAAGCACCAAGTACCTCGTGCTTAAGTGCCACAAGTAGTTACTTGGTGATTCATAGAATTTGAATGAATTTTTTAAGAGGTTTTGGAAGTAAATCCTATTAAAAACATAGGAAATAGTTAATGGACACGAAAATACATTCAATTGAATTTTGAAAGGAAGCAACTCTTGGAAGATTCATTGAATGTGGACACATTTTGAAGAGATACCAAGGCACCTTTTAAAAAATTTAAAATGAAGAATTGAATTAGATTAAAGAGTGCTCTCTCCTACACCTTCCCTTAGCCACTCCAGAGCAGCCGTCCCCCTCTAGACACCGCCGATGCCTCTCTCTCTTAGATTAAATAGGATACTTTTAGAGAGAAGAAGAAAAAAGAAGTTGTATTGTGTTAGTAGAGAGTAGTATAAGAGAAAGGAATAAAAGATATTCAAATGATTTTTAAGAATTTTGTGGAGAGGATTTAAGATAAGTTTTTATCTTTGTGACTACAATTGGTTTTAATTTAAACTTCTTGTTTGTTTGCATGATTTCTACTTTCAAAATTAAGTGTGGTTGTGTTTTCTCCATGAATTCTGAGTAGTTCTCTTTATCTTTTTCCTTAAAATCATAAGTGATTAAGTATTGGATGGAAGTTGTGTAAAGTAATAATCTTTAATGGTTGAATACGTTGTGATGATTTTAATCCTTTTACTTCATTTACTTCTTGATTTGGCCCACTAAGATGTTAATATTTGTTGTGAGAACATGTAAGATCCTAGATGGTATTGTCTCAGTCAGCTAATGGTAAGAACCAAATGATATTTTATAGATGAGAATGTAATTCATATAATAAAGTGCAAATAAATAGGGAAATAAACTTTCAAGGGTGTAGAATTAAAGGACTTTAGAGTGACGGGCTAAAGCCCCAAATTTGGTTTATAGTTTTAGGTTTTGATACGAGATGTTAGCCCCCAGGTGGAGGGAGATGAGGGAACTCTAGACCGAAAGCTAGTATCTTCCCTACCTAGCCTGTCTTCAAGCTATTCAAACTTTAAACTAGCCAATGTTCTTTATAGCATCTCTAGTAAGGTTAAAGAGTACTATTACTCATATTTGGCACAACACAGTTTGAATACTTCCACAATACAATTCTTATACTTGTTATTGATTCATGATAAGAAAAAAGCTATTTTATTTATATCGCCTTCATCATACAAATATCTCGTCAAAGTTAGTGGTTTACTTTACTTTCAATTATCAAAAATTAACAAAAAGAATCAAACTTTCATTCTTATTATAACATCTATAGTTTGTGTAAGAATATTTTGTAAAGTAGAATTTTTATCTAATTTCTTCAGATTTAGTTGCATATTGTATTTCTCCTAGTGGGTTCAATGTTTGGGTCTTAATCAAAAAGTCCTATATTACTTGATAATGATATGTATACTTGTGTTGTATCCAATAATTAAATCTAATATTTGCATTCCTATTTTCTTTGAAGTTAAGGTTTTGGCAGTTGTTGCTAAGTAAAAAATATAATTAAGAAAAAATTAAGATTATAACTGCATACATCATACCGCCAATAATTGTCTATGACACTGAATCAGGGTAAAGAATTAAAATTGCTCCTATTTGGCAAAATACAAATTTAAACCATTTACCAACTCTCATTTCACCAAAAACTCATTGTAGTGGGAATGATGTTTTTTCATATTAAAAAACTTCATCACATAAACATAATTTAGTAGTTACTATTTTAAACTTTGCATTAAAATTTTGCTAGTAGTTAATAATTTAGTTTTGATAGTATCTCAAATATTCAAAATTAGTGACAGTAATTTTGCTTTATTTCTATAAATTTCCTAGTTAATTTATCATTACAAATTTAAACCTTCCTCGTGGAATCGATATTTGGGACTTAAATAGAAAATTTTATAATACTTGATAACGATACGTATACTTGCGTAGAATCCCAACACTAAGTGCTTGATGTTATTATTATAAATACCACATCATTTTTTTTGCATCGTTGTAAAGCGGAGTCAACTTTATAAATTTTACACAACTATATTTTCTCGAGATCAAATTTTTGGCGTCGTTGTTGGGGAAGGTAACGATAAATTAAATATATTTGGTAAATTAGGAAATCTAGAGATATAAAAATACAAAATAAATATATATATATATATATATATATATAATAAAAAATCCAAAAAAATATATAATTATATTTAAGAGTGTTTTTAAGAAATTTTTCTTTGCTTATTATATTTTTTATGTGAAATATTGGATCTGAAGGTTTAGTACCTTACGATTCGGAATTAGAAAGTACTAATAGAAAAATTTAAAAACAACCAAAATAAATTAAAAATTTGAACGAAATGGCGAATAAATTAGTCAATCAAATAAATGAAAATCGACAAAGGCCTTTAAGAGATTATGTTAATCTGACAACAAATGAACTTCACTTAACTATTCAAAATCTTGATGTTATTGCTAATTCATTTGAGTTTAACTTGCTTTATCTATNTTTTGAAAACAACCAAAATAAATTAAAAATTTGAATGAAATGGCGAATAAATTAGTTAATCAAATAAATGAAAATCGATAAAGGCCTTTAAGAGATTATGTTAATCTGACAACAGATGAACTTCACTTAACTATTCAAAATCTTGATGTTATTGCTAATTCATTTGAGTTTAACTTGCTTTATCTATATAGTACAAAATAATTAGTTTGGAGGAACACCTACTAAGGATCCTAATTTACATCTTGTTAGTTTTCTTGAAATTTGTGCTACTTTTAAATATGATGGAGTGTCTAATGATGTTGTTAGGCTTAGATGGAGTGTCTAATGATGTTGTTAGGCTTAGACTTTTTCCTTTTTCATTAAGGGATAAAGCTAAAGTTTAGTTAATTTCATTAGCACCTAGATCTATCAGAACTTGGGGAAAACTATCACAAAAATTTTTGGCTAAATATTTTCCACCCTCAAAAATCGCTAAGCTTAGAAACAATATTACATCTTTTTTTTAGTTTGAATGGAAATAAATATATGAAACCTGGGTAAGATTTAAGGATCTCCTTAGGAAATATTCACATCATGATTTACCAAATTGGTTTATAATTCAAACTTTTTACAATGGATTAGTAGGATCACTTAGATTTATTGTAGATGCTGCTGTAGATGGATCACTAATGTCAAAGCCTTTTGATGAAGCATGCTCTTTAATAGAAGAAATGGCTACTAAAAATTTTCAATGACCCTCTGAATGGGTAAATCCTAAGAGAGTAGCTAGTATTCATGAATCTGATGCAATTTCTATTTTAGCTTCTCAAATTGTTGTTATATTAAAGAAGATTGATCAAATTGTATTGAACTTTTCTCAAATAGCACCAGTATTAGAGGAAAATTTACTATGGCAGATAATTGATACTCAATCATGTTATGAAATTTTAAATGTTATAAATAATCGAGATAACAATCCCTATTCTAACTATTACAACTCTAGATGGAGATATCGCCCTAATTTTAGCTAGAATAATTATCTCAATTCAATGAACCCTTCAGGAAATTTAAATAATCAAGGAAATCTTAATTATCGGCCTTATTATCCTCCTAGATTTNGTAAATAATCGAAATAACAATCCCTATTCTAACTATTACAACTCTAGATGGAGATATCACCCTAATTTTAGCTAGAATAATTATATCAATTCAATGAACCCATCAGGAAATTTAAATAATCAAGGAAATCTTAATTATCCTCCTAGATTTAACTCTAACCCTAACCCACAAGTTAAGGAAAATAAGTTGACATTTGAAGAAGTAATGTTGAATATGGNCAGTTTGGAGGAATACCTACTGAGGATCCTAATTTACATCTTGCTAGTTTTTTTGAAATTTGTGCTACTTTTAAATATGATGGAGTGTCTAATGATGTTGTTAGGCTTAGACTTCTCTTTTTCATTAAGGGATAAAGCTAAAGTTTAATTAATTTCATTAGCACCTGGATCTATCAGAACTTGGGGAAAACTATCACAGAAATTTTTGGCTAAATATTTTCCACCCTTGAAAATTGCTAAGCTTAGAAATAATATTACATCTTTTTTTTTAGTTTGAAGGGAAATAAATATATGAAGCCTGGGAAAGATTTAAGGATCTCCTTAAGAAATATTCACATCATGATTTACCAAATTGGTTTATAATTTAAACTTTTTACAATGGATTAGTAGGATCACTTAGATTTATCATAGATGCTGCTGCAGATGGATCACTAATGTCAAAAGCTTTTGATGAAGCATGCTCTTTAATAGAAGAAATGGCTACTAAAAATTTTCAATGGCCCTCTGAATGGGTAAATCCTAAGAGAGTAGCTAGTATTCATGAATCTGATGCAATGTCTATTTTAGCATCTCAAATTGCTGATATATTAAAGAAGATTGATCAAATTGTATTGAACTTTCTCAAATAGCACCAGTATTAGAGGAAAATTTACTATGGCAGATAATTGATACTCAATCATGTTATGAAATTTTAAATGTTATAAATAATCGAGATAACAATCCCTATTCTAACTATTACAACTCTAGATGGAGATATCGCCCTAATTTTAGCTAGAATAATTATATCAACTCAATGAACCCTTCAGGAAATTTAAATAATCAAGGAAATCTTAATTATCGGCCTTATTATCCTCCTTGATTTAACTCTAACCCTAACCCACAAGTTAAGGAAAATAAGTTGACATTTGAAGAAGTAATGTTGAATATGGGAAATCAAAAACAAAATCAAGGGGGCGCTATTAGAAATATTAAAAATCAATTAAGACATATTGCTACTATACTTAGTAACAGACCTTCAGGAAATTTTCTGAGTACTGTGGAAGTTAATCCAAAAAATTAAAATAAGGAGCATATTAAAGCTATTCAATTACGAAGTGGAAAAAAAGTTGAAGAAAGAATCTAATAAGAAACTAAATTCAATGAACCCTTCAGGAAATTTAAATAATCAAGGAAATCTTAATTATCGGCCTTATTATCCTCCTAGATTTAACTCTAACCCTAACCCACAAGTTAAGGAAAATAAGTTGACCTTTGAAGAAGTAATGTTGAATATGGGAAATCAAAAACAAAATCAAGGGGCCGCTATTAGAAATACTAAAAATCAATTAAGATATATTGCTACTGTACTTAGTAACAGACCTTCAGGAAATCTTCTGAGTACTGTGGAAGTTAATCCAAAAAATCAAAATAAGGAGCAAATTAAAGCTATTCAATTACGAAGTGGAAAAAAAGTTGAAGAAAGAATCTAATAAGAAACTAAATTTAATGAGGAGAAGGATAATATTGAAAGTGGCCATAATGAAAATGAATAAATATAAGTTCTCTTAGAAAAACCATTACCTCTTTTTCCTCAATGATTAAAGTTGAAGAATAAAGACAAACAATTTACAATATTTTTGGAAATCCTTAAAAAGTTAACGATAAACATTCCTTTTATTGAGGCTTTGGAGCAAATGCCAAGTTATGTGAAATTTATGAAAGATATACTAAACAAGAAAAGGAAGTCTGCAGATCATGAGATCGTTGCACTCAGTGAAGAGTGTAGCGCTATTATTCAGAAAAAGCTTCCTGAATAGTTAAAATATCCTGGTAGTTTTACTATACCTTGTGAAATTGGTGAAAAGTCTTATGAAAATGTCTTATGTGATTTAGAAGCGAGTATCAATCTTATGCCTTTATCGATTTTTAAACGATTAGATTTAGGAGAGATTTCCCCTACTACTGTAACTCTTTAGTTAGTTGATCGATCAATAACCTATACTGAAGGAGTTATAGAAAATGTATTAATAAAAATGGATAAATTTATTTGTCCTATGGACTTTATAGTATTAGATATAGAGGAAGATAAAGAGATTCCTATTATTTTGAAGAGACCATTTCTTGCAATGGAGAGAGCTGTGATAGATGTGCAAAAAAGGGAATTAATAATGAGAGTGAATGATCATGAAGTAACATTTAATATTGCAAAAGCTATGAAATATCCTACAATATAAAAAGATAATGAATGTTTTAGGATGGAAGTTACTGATTATCCACGTAATGAGCAATTTAAGAAAGAGTTTGAAGAAAAATTAAGGCGAGAAAAATTTAGTGAGAATGAGAATGAAATAAAAGAAGAAATTTTACATTATATTCATGACAAATTTGAAACTTTAGATTTGTTGAAAAATGATAATAAAAATCTTATTCCTTCAAGTAGTAAACCACCTGAACTTGAACTGAAATTATTACCTGCCTTTTTAAAATATGTGTTTTTAGGAGATTCATCTACATTGTCTGTTATTGTGTCTTCTGAGTTAGCTAAAATTCAAGAACAAAAATTAATAAAAATTTTGAAAAGATATAAAAAGGCTTTTGGATGGACTTTGACAAATATTAAAGGAATTAGTCCCTCAATTTGTACGCACAGAATTCTATTAGATGAACAATACAAACCTAAAGCTAATCCTCAGAGAAGATTAAACCCAATAATGAAAGAAGTTGTTAAAAAAGAAATCTTAAAATGGTTAGGTTTTGAAATTATATATCTTATTTCAGGCAGTGCTTGGGTGAGCCCAAGTCACTCTGTTCTAAAGGAAGGAGGAGTGACTGTTGAAGTAAATGAGAAAAATGAATTAATTTTTATAAGATAAGTTACTGGTTGGTGAATGTGTATAGACTATAGAAAATTAAACATGGTCACCATAAACGATCAATTTCCTTTACCCTTTCTAGACCAAATGTTGGATAGATTGGTTGGAAACAAATATTACTGCTTTTTAGATGGATATACCGGTTATCATCAAATTTTAATTGCTCTTGAAGATCAAGAGACAACAATAATTGCAAGCTCTTATGGAATATTTGCTTTTCATAGAATTTCATTTGGACTTTGCAATGCACCTGTGACATTTCAAAGATGTATGATGTCAATTTTTAGTAATTTGATTAAACATGGGATTGAAGTATTTATGGATGATTTCTCTATATTCTAGACTTTATTTGAATTATGTTTAAATGATTTAGAAAAAGTTATGGAATTATGTGAAAAATTAACCTAGTACTAAATTGGAAAAAATGTCAATTTATGGTTGCAGGAGGAATTGTACTTGGGCATAAAATTTCTAAAAATGACATGGAAGTAGATTCTCCAAAAAGTCAAGCTATTGAAAAATTACCACCTCCTACTATGGTTTGAGGGGTAAGAGGTTTTCTAGGACACGCTGGTTTCTACAAGCGTTATATAAAAAAAATTTAAAAAATAACTAAGCCATTACACCGACTTTTAGAAAAAGATATAAAATTTGATTTTAACAAGGAATGTATAAAAGCATTTGAATTATTGAAAGAAAAATTAATCACTCCACCTATAATAGTCTCACCTGATTGGGAGAAACCATTTGAAATAATGTGTGATGCGAGTGATTATGTTATTGGAGTTGTTTTAGGACAAAGGCACAACAAAGTTTTAAAGTATTATATTATGCTACTAAGACTCTAAATGATGCTCAAATTAATTACACTACTACTAAAAGAGTTTTTATAAATTGTTTATACCTTTGATAAATTACTTGATTGGAACCAAATGTATAGTGCATACAGATCATTCTGCTATCAAATATTTGATGCAAAAGAAGGATGCTAAACCAAGATTAATTAGATGGATACTTCTGTTATAAGAGTTGGATTTTATTGTAGTTGATAGAAAGGGAAATGATATTCAAATAGCTGACCATTTGTCTAGACTAGAAAAATAAACATTAATTAATTTTGCAAATGAAATTTTAGAAAATTTTCCTGATGAACAAATATATAATATTGATGAAATAAACATACCGTGGTATGTTAATATAGTAAATTATATTGTAAGTGATATTCTACCTCTAGATATTAAGAATCAACAATTAAAGAAATTTATATATGATTCAAAATTCTATTATTGGGATGACTCATATTTATATAAACAATGTAAAGATTTAATTATTAGAAGGTGTGTGCCTTATGAAGAAACTCANAACAAATAATTGAAAGATGTCATGATTTTAAATTTAGAGGACATTTTGGAACAAATAAAACTGCATATAAAATTTTGCAAGCTGAATTTTATTGGCCTACTCTTTCTAGAGATATTAATGAATATATTAAAACATACGATAGATGTCAGCGTGTAGGAAATATTTCTAGAAGAAATGAAATGCCTCTAAATTACACATTGGAAGTNGGATTTTAATGGCCTACTCTTATTAGAGATATTAATGAATATATTAAAACATATGATAGATGTCAGCGAGTAGGAAATATTTCTAGAAGAAATGAAATGCCTCTAAATTACACATTGGAAGTAGAAATTTTTTATGTGTGGGGATTAGACTTTATGGGACAATTTATGCTTTCATTGAAAATTTATATATATTACTTACTATTGATTATATGTCAAAATGGATTGAAACTATTGCTATACTTAAATGTGATGCTCGGAGTGTTTCTAAGTTTTTAAATGAAATTATTTTTTCAAGATATGGAATGCTAAGAGTAATTATTACAGATGGAAGATCCACTTTTAAAAATAAGAGAATTGAGATATTGATTAAAAAATATGATATTATGCATATATTCTCTACTGCTTGTCATCCTCAGACCGACGGTCTAGTAGAAATATCAAATTGTGAAATAAAACAAATTTTAGAAAAAGCTGTAAATCCTTACAAATATGATTGGTCTGCAAGATTAGATAATGCATTATTAGCATACAGGACAGCTTATAAAACTTTTATTGGAATGCCCCGTATAGACTTATTTTTGGAAAAAACATACCAATTAGTAGTAGAATTGGAGCATAAAGCATTTTCGGCTATTAAGGAATTTAATTTTAATCTAAAAGATGCTAGTTAGAAAAGATTACTGTAACTCAATGAACTTGAGGAGATTAGAAATGAAGCATATGATAATGCAAAAATCTATAAAGAGAAAATTAAAATATTACATTATCGAATGATTTTTAAGATGAAGTTTGAACCTGGACAAGAAGTTTTATTATATAATACAAGATTGAGATTATTTCCAGAAAATTTGAAATCTATATGGTTGGGACCATTTAAAGTTATTATTAAAGATCCTAAAATTGAAAAGATGTTTAAAGTTAATGGGCATCGATGGGCATCGATTGAAACATTATTATGAAGGACACATGCCACAATTTAAAGAAGTTTTGATGTTAAGTCATCCTGATTAAACAAAGGTGTGTCGGGTTGGCTATGTTAAACCAAGCGCTTTGTGGGAGGCAACCCATATATAAATCTATATATCTATGAATTNTTGGACAAGAAGTTTTATTATATAATACAAGATTGAGATTATTTCCAGAAAATTTGAAATCTATATGGTTGGGACCATTTAAAGTTATTATTAAAGATCCTAAAATTGGAAAGATATTTAAAGTTAATGGGCATCGATTGAAACATTATTATGAATGACACATGCCACAATTTAAAGAAGTTTTGATGTTAAGTCATCCTGATTAAACAAAGGTGCGTCGGGTTGGCTATGTTAAACCAAGCGCTTTGTGGGAGGCAACCCATATATAAATCTATATATCTATGAATTACTATTTTGTTATGATAGAATAAGACTATGATTTTCTATTGTAAGTACAGAAATTTGTATTTTTGAAGTATTAAAAATCTTAGAGATTCATATAAAAAGAAAAGAATAAAACTTTATGAAAAATCTTTAAAGCTAATATAAATTTATAAAGTGAAGAATGTGAAGTTTTTAACTTTAAGAAGAGAATAGTGAAGTTCAAAATCATTAAAGGCTATCTAGATATAGTAATCCTCACATTTAAAAAAAAAAGAAAAAGTATTGAAAATGATCCTGAAAAGAAAAGAAAAGGATGTGAGGAGATTCTTAATTAAAAATTGGTTTCACTTGAATCAACTTAAAGAAGAAGGCTTGGCTACATTTTCTAAACTTATATTTAAGTATAAGAATATTTACTAGTAAAGTTTCATGAAGTTCCTTTTCATATGGATATTCTAAGTGGCTTTAATATTTTTCATATAGATGTTATAAGTGGCTTTAATATGAATAATTTGCATTTTTTTCTTGAAAATAATAGAGAATAAGAAATCTTAGACTTGACAGCTATATATTCTTATACCTTTAGTATTAACTTGAGTTATTTTACATTTTTCTTAAGCTGTGTTATTGTATTTAGTAGACTAAAATATGGAAATCTAGAAGTTAAATTCTTTACCATTAGTCATACTTTTTATGTAGTAAAAGAGTTACTTGAGGACAAATAACATTTAAGTTTGGGGGATTTTGATACACTAAAAGTACATGCATATTTAGACCTATATTTTATACTCATTTTTTGTGATATTGCACTTTAAAAGAAGGTATTTTTCATGTTTTATTCTAGGTTGTTGATTTTTAGTACTTGAAGTAAAAATGAAGCTAAAAGGATGGAATTTGGAGTCAAAATGACATTTTTGAAGAAATACTGAGTGCCAACGGCGCCAGGATGGACGTCGACGGTGCTGACAAATAGAATAAAGGCCAAATTTTCCTCAGTGTCAATAGCGCCAGAAGCAGTACCGACGGCGCCATTTGACAGAAAGCACGGAATTAATTTACGGGCCATTGGTGTCAGAATGGGTGTCGACGGCACCAATGTTGGTGCAAGCCCTGTTTCTAGAAGATTTGATGAATTTGGATGCTTTTTGAAGAGTTTTTGGATGCACCTATTAGAAAAACAACATTAGGCTCTATTTAGAGTGGAAATTGATTAGAAAAGGCCCCCCTTCACACCCTTCAACCGCTTTCGACTCTCTTCCACGCTTTTCCACATTCCCTACAGCCACTTAGAGTCCATTAGTCATTTATTTTCTTTATATTTTTTAGATTTTGTAGTGAGTTTAAGTGTGAATTCTTCTCTAAGAGTGTTGGAGAGGGAGAGAAGTGAGAGACTTCGTCTTCCTACATTTCCTAAGAGAGACTACAAGGGATTTGCTTTGAAAAAGAGTTTCAGATAAGTGTTGTTTGTTTATTATTGTTGTATGAACTTTAGAGGCTACAAGAGATTTGCTTTGAGAAAAAGTTTCAGATAAGTGTTGTTTGTTTATTAGTGTTGTATGAACTTTCGGGATTTGCTTTGAGAAAGAGTTTCAGATAAGTTTTATTTGTTTATTAGTGTTGTATGAACTTTCTTTTATATATGAAATTTGTGCTTTTTTGTATCTTCCTCATGAAGTTTGAGTAGTTTCCTTTATCTTTCTACCTACTCTGAGATATGGTTAAATGAAGAGATAATTTGGATGTGTCAATGTTAAAATATAAAATAAATAGTGATGGTTTTTCAACTCTGTTCTTAATTTACTTTTTGATCTAGCCGATTAAATTGTTAAAATATGTTGTGAAACATATGATCTGGGAAATAGAGTATAAGTTTTACAACAAAGTGAGAATCACATTTAATTCCTTGAAGGAGTATTTCGTTCATGGAATTAAGTTCAAATAAATAGAGAAATATACATTGTTGGGTGTAGAATTGGAGATTTTTAGGATGACAGAATAAAATCCCCAATTCGATCTTAGTGTTTAAGAACTAAAGCGAGTGTTAGCCTTCAGAAGAAGGGAAGTGGGAGCTCTAGAGTGAGAGCCAGTATCCTCCTAGCCTANAGAGATTTTTAGGGTGACAGAATAAAATCCCCATTTTGACCTTAGTGTTTAAGAATTAAAGCGAGTGTTAGCCTTCAGAAGAAGGGAAGTGGGAGCTCTAGAGTGAGAGCCAGTATCCTCCTAGCCTAGCCACGGATTTAAGGACTAAACCTGAGACTAGCCTATGATTTTCTATAACACTGACTGGGGGTAGAGAATTAAAATTGCTCTTAATTGGCACAATACATATTTAAACCATTTATCTCATCTCATTTTACCAAAAACTCATTGTAGTGTGAAAGANAGGGTAGAGAATTAAAATTGCTCCTAATTGGCACAATACATATTTAAACCATTTATCTCATCTCATTTTACCAAAAACTCATTGTAGTGTGAAAGATGATTTTTCATATTAGAAAACTCCATCACATAAATCTAGTTTAGTAGTTATTGTTCTAAACTTTGCATTTAATCTTTACTAGTAGTTAATAATTTAGTTCTGATGGTATCTCAAACATTCAAAATTAGTGACAGTAATTTTGTTTTATTTTTGTGAATTTCCTTGTTAATTTATCATTTCAAATTCAAACCTTTCTCGTGGGATTGATATTTGGGGTTTAAATAAAAAGTCTTATATTACTTGATAACGATATCTATGCTTGAGCAGAATACCTACATTAAGTGATTAACGTTCTTATTCATAAAATACCACATCAAGTTTTTGGCACCGTTGTAAAGCGGAGTCAACTTTATAATTTTTACACAACCATATTTTTGGGGATCAAAAACAAAAGAAAATAAAATCTAAAAAAATATCCTCATAGTAACAAAAAAATGATAAAAAAGAAAATTATAAACAAATTTTATAGAAACTTCACACTATTCGTAGCATAAATTCCAGTGTCTACATAAGTTGGCACAACTTCCTATTTTCACAAATTCCACAATCTACATTTTTCTCACACATTCCACGTTCTTCGCACAAGTTTCCACAAATTTTGTTCTCACAATTCTTCACATCCTTTTCACAAATCTTCTGCACTCTTTTCATGAGTTCTCTACACTCACAATGATCCAGGGATGACTACCAAAAGTTTGATTCCCCTTGCTACCTCTTGGGTAAGATTTGTGTCCCTAAGCTTTCCTTTCCAATGTAGCAAATTCTACTTCTAGAGGTCAGTACTTAAATTATGATTCTCATTCTAGAGCTGGTACCCAAAATTGAGTTTCAATCTCGGGGTCAGTACTTAAATATTGATTCCCTCAACTACCTCTTAGGTTGGATGTGAGTCCCTGAGTTTTCCTTCCCAATGTAGCTAATTCAAATTCTTGAGGTCGGTACCTAAAATTTTAAATTCGCATTCTGGAGCTGGTACTTAAATTCTAGTTCCCATCTTGGAGTCAGTACCTAAATTTTTATTCCCTTTGCTATCTCTTGGGTTATATGTGAGTCCTTGATCTTTCCTTCCCAATGTAGCAAATTCAAATTCTTGAGGTTGGTACCTAAAATTTGATTCTTATTATGGGGCTGGCACCTAAATTCTAGTTCCCATCTTGGGGTTCCCTTTGCTGCCTCTTGGGTTGGATGTGAGTCCCCGAGCTTTCCTTTCCAATGTAGCAAATTCAAATTCTTGAGATCTATACCAAATATTTTATTCTCATTCTGGGGCTAGTACCTAAATTTTAGTTCCTATCTCGGGGTCAGTACATAAATTCTGATTCCATCCACTACCTCTTGGGTTGGATGTGAGTCCATGAGCTTTCCTTCTTAATGTTGCAAATTCAAATTCTTGAGGTCATTACCTTAATTCTAATTCTCATTCCAGAACTGGTACCTAAATTCCAGTTCCCATATTTTGTTCAGAATCTAAATTTTGATTCCCTATGCTAACTCTTAGGGAGGCTATGAATTGGATTGAGCTTTATGGCTACTTATCTAGAGCATCTTCTTTCCAATCAATCCAAAGTTCTGTGTTTGTGGCGGTTGGCATTTCTGCATTGTGTCCTTCTTAATGGTGCATCTGGAACCCTATCTGCAGAAGCATCAATTAAGTATCTTATCAGCAATGTGAACATGGATTGTAAGTGGCTGACCCTTTCCATCAGATTTTACGCATATGGAAATGTTTTTTCCTTCTTCCTTTCCAATGTAGAATCCTCTTTAGTGTTGATTCATAGCAATGATATTATCACTTCTTTTTCTCGATGGTTGACTATATTCATCAGGGGGCCCTTGTAGTCCACATTGACTTTTCCATAATCCAAGTCAAAATTTATAATGTCACCATNAAAAGAAATAAAAAAAAACACAACTTATCTCACAATCCTTCTCAAGCAAATCCCTAGAAGTTCTCTTCAAGCACTTTCCCTCTNGCAATTTATGCTTTCATTTGAAAATTTATATATATTACTTACTGTTGATTATATATCAAAATGGATTGAAACTGTTGTTATACTTAAATGTGATGCTCGGAGTGTTTCTAAGTTTTTAAATGAAATTATTTTTTCAAGATATGGAATGCTAAGAGTAATTATTACAAATGGAGGATCTGCTTTTAAGAATAAGAGAATTGAGATATTGATTAAAAAATATGATATTATGCATATATTCTCTACTGCTTGTCATCCTTACACCAGCGGTCTAGCAGAAATATCAAATTGTGAAATAAAACAAATTTTAGAAAAAGCTGTAAATCCTTACAAATATGATTGGTCTGCAAGATTAGATAATGCATTATTGGCATACAGGACAGCTTATAAAACTCCTATTGGAATGCCCCATATAGACTTATTTTTGGAAAAAACATACCACTTAGTAGTAGAATTGGAGCATAAAGCATTTTGGGCTATTAAGGAAATTAATTTTAATCTAAAAGATGCTGGTTGGAAAAGATTATTGTAACTCAATGAACTTGAGGAGATTAGAAATGAAGCATATGATAATGCAAAAATCTATAAAGAGAAAATTAAAATATTACATTATCGAATGATTTTTAAGATGAAGTTTGAACTTGGACAAGAAGTTTTATTATATAATACAAGATTGAGATTATTTCCAGAAAATTTGAAATCTATATGGTTGGGACCATTTAAAGTTATTATTAAAGATCCTAAAATTGGAAAGATATTTAAAGTTAATGGGCATCGATTGAAACATTATTATGAAGGACACATACCACAATTTAAAGAAGTTTTAATGTTAAGTCAACCCAACTAAACAAATGGTATGTCGGGCTGACGACGTTAAACCAAGCGCTTTGTGGGAGGCAACCCATATATAAATCTATCTATCTATATATTACTATTTTGTTATGATAGAATAAGACTATGATTTTCTATTGTAAGTACAGAAATTTGTATTTTTGAAGTATTAAAAATCTTAGAGATTCATATAAAAAGAAAAGAATAAAACTTTATGAAAAATCTTTAAAGCTAATATAAATTTATAAAGTGAAGGAATGTGAAAAGTTTTTAACTTTAAGAAGAGAATAGTGAAGTTCAAAATCATTAAAGGCTATCTAGATATAGTAATCCTCACATTTAAAAAAAAAAGAAAAAGTATTGAAAATGATCCTGAAAAGAAAAGAAAAGGATGTGAGGAGATTCTTAATTAAAAATTGGTTTCACTTGAATCAACTTAAAGAAGAAGGCTTGGCTACATTTTCTAAACTTATATTTCAGTATTAGCATATTTACTAGTAAAGTTTCATGAAGTTCTTTTTCATATAGATGTTATAAGTGGCTTTAATATGAATAATTTGCATTTTTTTCTTGAAAATAATAGAGAATAAGAAATCTTAGACTTGACAGCTATATATTCTTATACCTTTAGTATTAACTTGAGTTATTTTACATTTTTCTTAAGCTGTGTTATTGTATTTAGTAGACTAAAATATGGAAATCTAGAAGTTAAATTCTTTACCATTAGTCATACTTTTTATGTAGTAAAAGAGTTACTTGAGGACAAATAACATTTAAGTTTGGGGGATTTTGATACACTAAAAGTACATGCATATTTAGACCTATATTTTATACTCATTTTTTGTGATATTGCACTTTAAAAGAAGGTATTTTTCATGTTTTATTCTAGGTTGTTGATTTTTAGTACTTGAAGTAAAAATGAAGCTAAAAGGATGGAATTTGGAGTCAAAATGACATTTTTGAAGAAATACTGAGTGCCAACGGCGCCAGGATGGACGTCGACGGTGCTGACAAATAGAATAAAGGCCAAATTTTCCTCAGTGTCAATAGCGCCAGAAGCAGTACCGACGGCGCCATTTGACAGAAAGCACGGAATTAATTTACGGGCCATTGGTGTCAGAATGGGTGTCGACGGCACCAATGTTGGTGCAAGCCCTGTTTCTAGAAGATTTGATGAATTTGGATGCTTTTTGAAGAGTTTTTGGATGCACCTATTAGAAAAACAACATTAGGCTCTATTTAGAGTGGAAATTGATTAGAAAAGGCCCCCCTTCACACCCTTCAACCGCTTTCGACTCTCTTCCACGCTTTTCCACATTCCCTACAGCCACTTAGAGTCCATTAGTCATTTATTTTCTTTATATTTTTTAGATTTTGTAGTGAGTTTAAGTGTGAATTCTTCTCTAAGAGTGTTGGAGAGGGAGAGAAGTGAGAGACTTCGTCTTCCTACATTTCCTAAGAGAGACTACAAGGGATTTGCTTTGAAAAAGAGTTTCAGATAAGTGTTGTTTGTTTATTATTGTTGTATGAACTTTCTTTTATATATGAAATTTGTGTTTTTTTGTATCTTCCTCATGAAGTTTGAGTAGTTTCCTTTATCTTTCTACCTACTCTGAGATATGGTTAAATGAAGAGATAATTTGGATGTGTCAATGTTAAAATATAAAATAAATAGTGATGGTTTTTCAACTCTGTTCTTAATTTACTTTTTGATCTAGCCGATTAAATTGTTAAAATATGTTGTGAAACATATGATCTGGGAAATAGAGTATAAGTTTTACAACAAAGTGAGAATCACATTTAATTCCTTGAAGGAGTATTTCGTTCATGGAATTAAGTTCAAATAAATAGAGAAATATACATTGTTGGGTGTAGAATTAGAGATTTTTAGGGTGACAGAATAAAATCCCCATTTTGACCTTAGTGTTTAAGAATTAAAGCGAGTGTTAGCCTTCAGAAGAAGGGAAGTGGGAGCTCTAGAGTGAGAGCCAGTATCCTCCTAGCCTAGCCACGGATTTAAGGACTAAACCTGAGACTAGCCTATGATTTTCTATAACACTGACTGAGGGTAGAGAATTAAAATTGCTCCTAATTGGCACAATACATATTTAAACCATTTATCTCATCTCATTTTACCAAAAACTCATTGTAGTGTGAAAGATGATTTTTCATATTAGAAAACTTCATCACATAAATATAGTTTAGTAGTTACTATTTTAAACTTTGCATTTAATCTTTACTAGTAGTTAATAATTTAGTTCTGATAGTATCTCAAACATTCAAAATTAGTGACAGTAATTTTGTTTTATTTTTGTGAATTTCCTAGTTAATTTATCATTTCAAATTCAAACCTTTCTCGTGGGATTGATATTTGGGGCTTAAATAGAAAGTCTTATATTACTTGATAACGATATGTATACTTGAGCAGAATCCCTACATTAAGTGATTAATGTTCTTATTCATAAAATACCACATCAAGTTTTTGGCACCGTTGTAAAGCGGAGTCAACTTTATAATTTTTACACAACTATATTTTCGGGGATCAAAAACAAAAGAAAATAAAATCTAAAAAAATATCCTCATAATAACAAAAAAATGATAAAAAAGAAAATTATAAACAAATTCTATAGGAACTTCACATTATTTGTAGCACAAATTCCACTGTCTACATAAGTTGGCACAACTTCCTATTTTCACAAACTCCACAATCTACATTCTTCTCACACATTCCACGTTCTTCGCACAAATTTCCACAAGTTTTGTTCTCACAATTCTTCACATCCTTTTCACAAATCTTCTGCACTCTTTCATGAGTTCTCTGCACTCACAATGATCCAGGGATGAGTACCAAAAGTCTGATTCCCTTTCCTACCTCTTGGGTAAGATTTGAGTCCCTAAGCTTTCCTTTCCAATGTAGCAAATTCTACTTCTAGAGGTCAGTACTTAAATTATGATTCTCATTCTAGGGCTGGTACCCAAATTTGAGTTTCAATCTCGGGGTCAGTACTTAAATACTGATTCCCTCAGCTACCTCTTAGGTTGGATGTGAGTCCCTGAGTTTTCCTTCCCAATGTAGCTAATTCAAATTCTTGAGGTCGGTACCTAAAATTTTAAATTCTCATTCTGGAGCTGGTACTTAAATTCTAGTTCCCATCTTGGAGTCAGTACCTAAATTTTGATTCCCTTTGCAACCTCTTGGGTTATATGTGAGTCCATGATATTTCCTTCCCAATGTAGCAAATTCAAATTCTTGAGGTTGGTACCTAAAATTTGATTCTCATTATGGGGCTGGCACCTAAATTCTAGTTCCCATCTTGGGGTTCCCTTTGCTGCCTCTTGGGTTGGATGTGAGTCCCCGAGCTTTCCTTTCCAATGTAGCAAATTCAAATTCTTGAGATCTATACCAAATATTTTATTCTCATTCCGGGGCTGGTACCTAAATTTTAGTTCCTATCTCGGGGTCAGTACATAAATTCTGATTCCATCCACTACCTCTCGGGTTGGATGTGAGTCCATGAGCTTTCCTTCTTAATGTAGCAAATTCAAATTCTTGAGGTCATTACCTTAATTCTAATTCTCATTCCAGAACTGGTACCTAAATTCCAGTTCCCATATTTTGTTCAGAATCTAAATTTTGATTCCCTATGCTAACTCTTAGGGAGGCTATGAATTGGATTGAGCTTTATGGCTACTTATCTAGAGCATCTTCTTTCCAATCAATCCAAAGTTCTGTGTTTGTGGCGGTTGGCATTTCTGCATTGTGTCCTTCTTAATGGTGCATCTGGAACCCTATCTGCAGAAGCATCAATTAAGTATCTTATCAGCAATGTGAACATGGATTGTAAGTGGCTGACCCTTTCCATCAGATTTTACGCATATGGAAATGTTTTTTCCTTCTTCCTTTCCAATGTAGAATCCTCTTTAGTGTTGATTCATAGCAATGATATTATCACTTCTTTTTCTCGATGGTTGACTATATTCATCAGGGGGCCCTTGTAGTCCACATTGACTTTTCCATAATCCAAGTCAAAATTTATAATGTCACCATGTGCTACCTTCTCTTTGTTACATGCAAGATTCAAGCTGCCATTAAAGGAGAAGATCAGCCTCTATCCTGACATTTTCCAGTAGAAAACCAGGAAACAACAGCACATTGAAACTAAAAAAAAACAAGAACAATAACAATTATTATTAAGTGGATTTTAAGTTAAACATGTGCAAGCATTTTATTTAATTTAACTTTGTGAAGTTCAAAATTTTAAACAGAAAGTTCAGGTGTGCAAATTTAAATTTTATTTTATTTAAATTAATTTTTTTATAAATTGGAACCAGTCATAGATATTGGCTACATTGTCATTTTCGGAGCAGGTATCACTTTCAAAATTTATCTTGGAGGGCGTCAAGTTGCGTAGTATTTCTTTAAGTATCGTCCTTTGATCGGTAACAGATATAGGCAGACTTAGTGTGTCAGTTTTGCAAATATTTTTCAATATTACAAAATACACACGGCAGATACAATAGCAAATATGCAATTTAATCCCAACAAATAACTTTAGTGAAAATAGTTTTATCTCTTAAAAATCTTTAAACTGTCAAATCCTCTAAAAATAATGTAATTATACGTATCGCTCAAGTAATAAAGGACTCTAATGGAGTCCTAAATATCGATCTCACATGGAAGTTCGAAATGCTTATAAGTAAATTCTTAAGATTATAATTTAAACTACAATTTAAACTACAAAAGTAAAATACGAAATTCGAATCTATAGTAAATGGGTGAATGCTAAATAAAATGCAATTAAAAGACTAAGTTAATTAAACTAATTGCTAAACTTTTAAAAGTAAAATTTACAAAAACTAAACAAATTTTTTGTATGACAAAGAGTTCAAATTTAAGAAAGCATTTTTCCCCTTTATAATGAGTGTATGGATTGTGAAGAAATTAAAATCATTTTATATATATATATATATATATATATATTTATTTATTTATTTATTTATTTTTTTATTTAGTAAGGAGACAAGCTCCAATTCATTAATGAAAGAAAACCAAATACAAAAGGAAAGTGAAAAAAAAAGAAAAAAAGAGGGCCTATAGAATAGAAGGCAACCTCTCAAAAGCAACAAAAGGAGTTATTTGATATATGGGAGAGGTAACAGATCACTAGATAATATGAAATCCAGTAGGGGAGGAATCCTTCTGCTCACTAAAGGTTCTTCAGTATAGAGACCCCTTCTAGCCAGCCAATTGGAGGGTCTATTCCCTTCTCTGTGGATGTGGGAGAACTTGATAGAGTAACTCTTAAGCAATTGATGAATTCCAAAAATCTAGCTGATTAAAATCCATGGGGTGTCATAAGAACCATTAATAATATTAATAAACTGTAAGGAGTCAGATTCAACCCATAGCTGGTTGAAAAGGCAAGATCTGGCTAATTTAATGGCCCAAAAGACAGCTTGACTTTCTGCTTCAAGGGAATCCAAAGCTTTAACAGGAGATTGTAAAAACAAGATACATCTCCCCTCATGGATCCTGAAGACACCACCAATTCCAGTAGACTGAGATTTATAGCTACCATCAGTGTTAATTTTTGTCCATCCAAGATTTGGGAGAGTCCAGCAAATTTTCAAGACTTTGGTAATGGAATGATTGAGAGATGGGCTCAGCTCCAACACAGCTTCAAACTTTTTAAATTTAATCAATTTTTGTATAAAAGCAATACAATTTAGACCTGCCTTCATAGGTTCTAAATGGGAATTACCTTGCTTTAATTGGTTTCTAGCCATCCAAATAAACCAAGCCATAATGTTGGGGATGTCTTGAAGATTGAGTCCCCTCCAATCAGACCAGCAATTATAAAATACCTCCCATGTTAGATTCATAGTTTGGACATTGAGTTTACCATTCAAAAAGGACCAAACCTCCTTTACCCAGGGGCAGACAAAAAAAAGGTGGGTGATAGTTTCCTCATGGGACAAGCAGAAAATGCATCTAGAGGGACCCCTCAGACCCTTCAATNTTTACCATTCACAAAGGACCAAACCTCCTTTACCCAGGGGCAGCCAAAGAAAAGGTGGGTGATAGTTTCCTCATGGGACAAGCAGAAAATGCATCTAGAGGGACCCCTCAAACCCTTCAATTTCAATATATCATCAGTGGGAATCATATGTGTATATATATATATATATATTATTTTGTGCCAAATAGAAACAATCTTATTATTTACCCTCTTAAGAGTGCATAAAGAATATTGACTAATCCAGATTTTGGTCTCTAATTCTGTGGTTAGGCTGGGAGGATACCAGCTGCCACTCCAAAGTTCCCACTACTCCCTCACCTGAGGGCTAATAATCTTGCATTAGTTTCTAATCAACTGGACCAAATTGGGGATTTTTATTTTTCACCAAAAAAATCTCCAATTTTGCATCCAACAAAGTATATTTTCCTATTTATTTGCACTCAACCCCATGGATGACATCCNGACTGCCACTCCAAAGTTCCCACTACTCCCTCACCTGAGGGCTAATAATCTTGCATTAGTTTCCAATCAACTGGACCAAATTGGGGATTTTTATTTGTCACCAAAAGAATCTCCAATTCTGCATCCAACGAAGTATATTTTCCTATTTATTTGCACTCAACCCCATGGATGACATCCTCTCCCATGGAATCAGATGTGACTCTCTCAATGTTATAGAAATCATAGCCCTTTTAAAACATATATTTCTCAGCACATTTTAACATTTCAATTGGTCAGATTGAAAAGTAAATGAAGATTGAAGTTCAAATCATCACAAATTATTGACATGTAAAACCATATCAAACAAAATCAATTCTTCAAACCAAATCTCACTGTGGAGAACGATAAAAAAGACTACTCATAATTCATGAGAAGGATTCGACAAAACACGGATTTCATATATAAAGATAACTTTACAAAACAAAGAAATAAAAAAAAACACAACTTATCTCACAATCCTTCCCAAGCAAATCCCTAGAAGTTTTCTTCAAGCACTTTCCCTCTTTACAAACACTCTCAATTCTCTCTTAGAAAAGTAATGAAGAAGAAAACTCTCACCTTCACCCTCCTCTTACAATCCTTGAAGAAAATCTTCAGTCCCTTGACTTTCTCTCTCTCTCTCTTGCCTTTTCAAAAATCCCTCACACGCCTCTCTCTCAAGCACACTTTCAATCCCTAGACTTCCCTCTTTTTTATTAGAGGTTTCCTTCCTCCAAAATGAATTCAAAATTCCCTCCAAAATTCTATCCAAAAGTCAACCCTTTTGAATTCAAAAGACATGTCTATTGATCTAAGAGACATATCCCTTCATAAAGGAACCTTCCAAAGTGTCTAGATGCTTTGAATAACTCCATAGGGTGTTTAGAATAAGTGTGTCTTTCAAAATTTGCTCAAAATTTTCCCTGAACAGCCTTAATCCGTAAAAAATAATCTCTAGCGCTTCAGGCACCAACTTGCTTAAGACTGCGTTGTTCTGGGTTTTGGAGCTTCAAGCGCCAGCTCTCTGTCAAATGGCTCTTCAGGCACCAATTCTAGTGCTTCAAGTGCCAGCTCTCCATAAAGTGGCGCTTCAGGCGCTAGAATCACAAAATTCATTTTTTTGCTCCAAATTTCAACCTTTTTGCTACTTTTACTCCAAATGCCAAAAATTGATATACCTGTAACAAAAACATAAAAATACCCTTCTTTAATGTGCAACATCACCAAAAGTAAGCATAAAATGTATACTTAAAATAACATATTATTTTGGTGTATCAGTAACATGGGCCTCTCGCCGTAGGAATCCACTAGTTGGTAAGATCTTTCTGAATAGACCTTCTCCGCCACGATGGTCCTTCCCAAATAGGCTCAAACTTTACACCTATCATGCAATTTTCAAGAATAGGTCTTCTGAGAACAAGTACAAGATCACCAACCTTAAACATCCTTAGGCAGATCAGTTTATTTGGGTCCTGGTAAAGCTCCAAATTTTGTTACGTATGTAATTGCTTTCCTTCAAGATTCTCCAATTCCACAAATCTGAGCTTGGCATTTTCTTCTATCCTAATCTGGTTGGCGAAGACGATCCTTAGATAAGGTAGTCTAACCTCCAACAGAAGTACTACCTCAGACCCATACACAAGCACATACGGTGTACACTGAGTAAGAGTTTTGAACATTATCCGGTAGATCCACAAAGCTTCTAAATATTTCTATTGCCAACCTCTCTTATTCTCTTTCAATGTTCTCTTTTAAATCTGCATGAGTGACTTGTTGAAATCTTTGGCTAGGTCATTCACCCTTGGGTAGTAGATTGTAGAATACCTCCAATCTATCCCATTTGACAAAGTTGTTGATCCTGATGCTCTTGAAGGCTGAACCATAATATGAAAAAACTTTTTGTGCCACGTCGAAACAATAGATGATCTGATTTCTAAAGATGTGAAGAACATGCTGCACTATAATCTCTCATAACGGAACTGCCTCCGCCCATTTGGAGAAGTCATTTGTGGCTGTGAGAATAAATCTGTGTCCTTTCAAAGTTGGAGGGTCTACAGGTCTTACTATTTTTGTACCCCAATGCTCGAATGGCCATGTTGCGACTGTCAGATGTAGCACATTCGTAGGCTTGTGCAAGACCACTCCATGTACTTGGCACAAGTGGCATTTCCTAGCAATGTTCATACAATCTACTAGCATTGCTAGCCAGTAGTACCTAAGTTTTCTAAACATCATCTTCATCTTCGGCCTTGACTGGTGAGCACCACCAAATCCTGCATGTACTTATTTGACATCATCTTGCACTTCTACTCTGCTCAGACATCTCAGCCACATCTAATTGAATGATCTTCTGTAGAGGACATTGCCTACCAAAGCATATGATAAAGCTCTTTTTGTGATGTGTTACACTACTAACTTATCATATAGTAGCCTTCTCGTTTGCAAATATTCTATCAATAGCTTGCTCCAATCTTCAGTATCGTCAGCCACTGTAGCTAATAACTCTTCCTTTCCAAGATTGTGTAGACTATCATGGTTGATCTATGACAACCAAGATGATGAACTTTCATTATCTGATGGCCATAAAAAATGGTCTCATGATGTCTTCCTCACCTCCCCGCCCCCCACCCCCCTCAATGAGTAAAAATCCAAGGGCTCAGAATGGATGTGAATTCTATTGGTGGTGCATGCATGAGGTTAGAGTGCAAACATCAATTTTTGCATTTTTGTGTGAAGCTCAATGCATCCTGCTTGATCGTAGGCCAGTAAAACTCTCACCTCATTATTTTGAGAGTGAGAACTCTACCTCTGAGGTTCTCCTCATACTTTGGAATGAACCTCATGTAGAGCATAGTCAACTTTACATGTTGGAAGAAAATTAACATGCGAACCAATAAATGCCTTCTTATATAGTTCATCCCCAATGATGATGAAGTTCGTAGCCATTTTGGAGGCAAACTGACATGGTAGCATCATCTGGAAATGTTCCATCTTAAAGGAAGGAATTAATGAGAACCAATAAAGAAGGTTAGATCTACTTGCAAATAGGCTATATCGCCCAAGGATTTTGGATGCTGATAAAAATTTATTGCTTCAATTCACCTTATTTTGAAAAGGTCTCTGGTCTTCAATTTCATGAGCTTAGAGAGGATCTCAACTTGATTGTTCTTCTTCCAATATATGTGGTTGACCAATACTTGTTATTAGAGCATTTAAAAAACTGAGATAATATACCAGCTATGAGTTATGGGCATCAAAGTTTTACTTTACTTGGAAGATAATAAGATGGAGTCGGTGTGGATGATCAATTTTTGCATGTCACGGTTAATGTGATTTTTAATCCTACAATGAGGGCTTCAAACTCGACAAAATTAATGTGTTCAAAAATTTAAAGCAAATTTTGTACTCTAAGATATTTTGCTTTGAGAGGATGAGCATTATTTCACCTTAAAAGCATCAAATGCTCTATCTACATGTAGAGTCCACTAAGGTGACATTGGGGGAGAAAAAAGATGTTCCTCAAAGGTAGGTAGGGTGCACTTAACCATAAAGTCAATAAGTAATTAAGTTTTGATGTCTGGACGGGATAAGTATTGAATGTAAAACTCTCCCAACTTGACAGATCATTCGATTAACATTATGAATACTTCTAGCCTTCGTAAAATAGCCCTTAAATGGAGTTAAATGTAGACACTATGGTGTGAGCCAAGAAGTACGGATATAGCCTTTGTGATGAGAATATTATGGCTAATGCACTCTTGTTCTCCAACAATTAATGACTCCCTATATTGGAGAGAATCTATCTTATGTAGTATAAAGGCCATTGAATAAACTTTTTCTCCCTTAATAGATCATATCTTATCATGAGAGGTGAAACAACTAGGTATAAATACAATATCTCTCCATGGATTAGCTTTGAAAGGAGGAGCGGTGAGACCAAGTTCATCTTCAATTCCTCAAAAGTACTATGACATTCATTTGTCCTTCGAAAACAATCATTTGAAGTACCTCTCAGTACCTTAAAGTATAGCAAGTAACTATCCCTAAAGTATTCCAAGAAGATGGATAGAATAGTTATACGTCATTCAAGCATTGAACTTTCTTAATGTTCTTTGAAGGTGACATGTATTTTAGTATTTTTATTTTCTCATGATTCACCTCAATCCTACAATGTGTGACCCTGAGTCCCAAAAATTTTCTCAGCATGCCCTTGAAGATACATTTGGTTGGGTTGAGGCTCATGTTGTAATGACAAAGAAGCGAAAAGCATTCCTCCATATGAGAGATACGTTGGGATGTCTCTAAGATTTTTAGCTTCATATCATCAAAATACATCTCCATTATATGCCCAAAGAGATCTTTAAAGACCTGTTCATAAGGCATTGATAGGTCACATCATTATTCTTCAGTCTGAACGACATGACTTAGTAGTAGTATAAGCCTTTATCCATTTGGAATGAGGTGACCTCCTCAACCTCCATATTCATATTTATATGGTTGTAACCTAAGTATGCATTCAAGAAGCTAATCATCTAGTGTTTTAACATAGAGTCAACGAGTTGATCTTTGCATGGGATGGAAATGGTTCCCATCGTGTAAGCCTTATTGAGGTAGGTGTAGTTAACACACATCCTCCAAGATTTGCTAGCCTTTTTTTGCCATGAAAACTTTCACCATCCATGTGGAGTAATGTACCTCTCATATGAACCTTTATTCCAAAAGCTTGTTCACTTTGTATTTAATTGCTTGCATTCAATCAGAAGCAAATTTTTTCTTCTTTTGTATGACTCACTTAAATCTTTTATTCATATTTATGGAATGTGTGATTATCTCTAGGTCAACTCTAAGCATATTGGTTGGGTTGATAGTTTTGTGTGTTGATTCTACGTAATGATGATGAATTGGATGGAGTGAGTTACATATCGACGAAGTTCTTCAATTATGATAAAAAATTTTATCATTCCTTAAACTCTCCCCGACTGATAATTGAGCCAATATAATGTCCCAGATGCAGGCTGAAGTTTTTCCTTAGCCACATACTGATGAAGATGGAATAAAGCAAGACATCAAAAAAGCTGTCATTATCAATTAGGATCCTTTTTACATTGTAGCAAGATTCATCAATCCCTACACTGATGACGAGAAGATCTTAGTGAGGGACTTGGACTCACTCCAAGTTCAAATCATTAAAAGTGATGAGCTTAAATCTCCATCACTTTTTTCACTAGTTCCTTAGGTGTGGTGATGAGGATATAATCAGATAGAAGGACCTCCCACATTTGTGTAGTTTTACCAACCATTTGGTGACTCCCAAGCTGTTTCATTTGTATTTTTTGCCCTCATAGTGGGAATTTTATACCTTTATCAAATATGTCTTTTGATTTCTTCTTTGATTTATTTACATGCTTCAATGGTGTATCATCAACTCTAATGGAAGTGACAGTATTGCTCTTAATTCTCTGAGTTGGGTTTCTAAGGGTGAGGCCACTTAATAATACATTCATCCTGAATGGCCATCTGAGTGTTGACACATGACGTGTTGAGCAATGTATTCTCATTCTCTAGTCAAGGCTCGCAACACTAGTTTGTAGGCCAAAGAAGGTCATGATTCCAATGTTGTTTGATCTTCCATCACATTGAGGTTTGATAAATGTCCCTAAGGTTATTCTCGTGCTTGTCCCCAAATTGTTCCTTGTGTGCATAGATGGCCTTATCTATAGTAATTTGAGTTTTGACATGATGAACGAGGTTAGCATAAGAGTGAATCGTCACATGCATCAATGATGAGTAGAAAAGTCTCGAGTGAAGCCCTCCTGGAAAGACTCATCGTACTAATTCAACATCCACCCTTGGTATCTAACAAGCTTTAATGGAAAATCTATAGTAGTTTGCCTTAAATGATTCTCCCTCATTTTGAAAAATTCCTAAAAGATGGCATAGACTTTTATGATCCCCATGTTGGCTATGAATTGCTCCATAAATAGCCTAGCAAGCTTGTTGAAAGTGTGAATAGTGACTTTTAGGAGAGATCGAAACTAATTGTAAACTTAAAACTTGAGAGTGGTTGGACAATTGATGAAGAAGCTCATCAAGGCATGTTGAATGTGCATGATAATTTAATAATATTCAACATATTCATAAGGGTATGTTACCCCTTCATAGGAATCAATGTTTGGTAGCTCGATGCTCGTTGGGATGGAGTTTTTTAGGACAACCTTGACCAAGGGTGAAGACTCCTAGAAACTACAAAGAGCAAAGAAGTGAACCATATCCTCCTGAGGGAAACCATCTCAAACTACACTTCATAGCTCATCATGAATTAAGAAATCAAAGCAATAGCAAGATGTAGCCAGGCCAAGTTTTTCATGAGTGTCAGAGGATGACTAGCCAGCCTACCTACAAGTGCTGAATCAGTGGAACTAGCAATATCAAATAGGTCAATAACCTAGCTTGGCAAATGATGAATTCTATCATTGGTAGAGCGCCTGATATAAGTTTGATCGAGTGGGGAATTTCTCTTTGGTTTTTGAACTAATGGTAAGAAAAATCATATGTCTATATGAGCATCGGCAATTGGGTCTTATGTAGGAATTGAAGGATCTCATTTTGAGACTCCTTCATCCTACGTGCTCGACTTTTAGGGAGGGAGCAGAGGCACTTTTGTAGTAGGATAACGTCTTTCACCATGGAAAAATGCGGAGGCTTAACATCTTTGGCTTCATGGTTGTCCTCTAAAATAATGGGTGTTAGAGAAAAATGCTCTGGTGTTGTGAGTATTACATCTAATGGCCATTCAGCAATTTTTATAAGTCCTTTAATAATTAGATTGTCTTTCTCACAAAAGGCGTGAACTTATTACATGATAGAAGATTTGCGGTGGTAGTACAGAAAATTTTAACACACAGACACACACAACAAATAAAGTGGCAGGTGGGGAGAGCAAAAGTTTTACGTAAAAATCCCTAAGAAAGGAAATAACCACAAGGCCTAGTCAGTCAAAACAATCCACTTTAAGTTGATGAGTACATGTACAAACCCCTATCTCATAGGTGGATAAGGGTTACACAGTTCCTGAAAGTGCAATGGTTGCATTTAGAAGGAATTGGTGTACAACGGTTAGAAGATATTGTAGCTATATAGTACTTGTCAAGATTTCAAAGCACCTTCTTTGAGGTGCATCGACGAATAGTGTTTAGGATGATAAACTTCTCCATAGGATGCCTCATTACTCCGCGACATTGGTTTTTACTTCACACGATGCTTTGTTGCTCTACGAGAGGCTTAATTCCAATGAATGAGGGGTAGCCAATGGTGGTCAGAAAGATGTGGTCAGTGATTGCATGAACGAGAATTATTCGTCGGGTCATCGGTCAAAAACAGCACTTGAATTCAACTCCATCTCGAACCAACTCCTAGTCTAACTCTTCCTCCGGTTCAAAGTCTAGGTCCTCCTCCTTGAAGTGGGAGTCTAAGAATGACCTCCCTGCAAATTAAAAAAAAAATCTGAACCACATCATTAGACAGCATAGAAAGATTTCCCTCATCAGAAGGCATTTGTGGACATTTAAGTGCCTTAACAATGTCAGAATTTAGTGATTTTAAGTTCATTGGATTTGAATTATTGAGACACTCTATTTGACTTTTAGCTTGTTAGATGTGGAATCCAATTAACCACCTAAAGCCTTCAAAAGTAGTTTAACGACTTAATTAGGGCTTGATTAGACTTTGACTGTGTCAATTATGTTGTCATTGGTTTCATCTGGTCAAGTCGGCCAATTTTAGAATAAGTTTGTTGATATTATAGATATTAATGATTTTTAATTTGAGTTTGAATATTTTTTGTCAAAAAAAATGCCTTGAGGTTCATGTTTTATGATGAAAATTTGTTAACGACGTATCAAAGCTAAATATAAAGAATACTTTATGACATGCTAAAATTAAAATAATGAAATTATGGATCCGATTCACAATTAAAATATAATATACTAATACATGTAAGAGTTGCAATGGATGAATGAGAAATTAAAATAGACTAAACAACAATAAATAAATAAATAGAAGTGCAACGCTGATGGGAAAAAGAGTGGCGAAACATATGATAAAAGAAATGGTATAGAAATATCATGGAAGTTTTTGTTTTTCTTTACCTTGAAGATGTAAGAGCGGGGATCTTGGGATATATGAAAACGATAAGGCTCTTTTTTCACTTATTGACCATATTATTTTCCTCGTCTTTCTTATAAATATCATACAAATTTTACTTGGGCTATCACAATTCTAGAAATACATGAAATGTGAATAATGCATATTTCAAAATGTAGCATGAAGGCATTTACATGCATACCACACATTTTTTTATATTTTTTCATCTCTTAACATCTAAACATTCTATTCACATATACCACTCAAACCTTTGACATCATATTAAAAATAAATTCACTATTTAAAGGTGGAATACACCTTTCCAAACATAGATGTTTAACATCAAATATAAATATCAAACTTTAGGTGTTAAATATGAAAATNTTCCTAGGACATCATCACTCATAGGATACAATTTGCCCCCTTAAGGAACATGTTTCTCGGATTAAAATAAACTTCACCAAAANGAATTGAGTAGCCAAAATTGCAACGCTAATATTGCTTTCTTGCATATAAATAGGAAATTGTCAAGGACGGTCATATGANATCCTAGGAGATCATCACTCATAGGATACAATTTGCCCCCTTAAGGAACATGTTTCTCGGATTAAAATAAACTTTACCAAAATTAGCTAGGATATAATTTCTGATTGAACCATTATTGAATATTATTTATATTTTTTCAGAATTGTATATCTTTCCTGAGGCTATGTTCATTCATCTAAATAAGAATCTTCAAAATTTCTTTGANCACCAAAATTAGCTAGGATACAATTTCTGATTGAACGTATTATATAATAATATTTATATTTTTCAGAATTGTATATCTTTCCTGAGGCTATGTTCATTCATCTAAATAAGAATCTTCAAAATTTCTTTGATTGTCACCTCTTTAAGCGATAGCATCTCTTAAGTGATTAAGTAGCCAAAATTGCAACGCTAATATTGCTTTCTTGCATATAAATAGGAAATTGTCAAGGACGGTCATATGAATATGACAAACACATAAAATCTAGCAGATGAAATAGTATATAAAGTCTCTTAAGAAATTCTCTCAGAATCTCTCCATCCATTTTGCTTGTCCGTGGTTTGGTTTATGCTGCTTTCTTTGTTTATGGGCATTAATTTCAAATCTAATTTTTAATAAATTAATTATATAAACAATGCATTAATTAAGTAGAATCTTGAACTCCACTAATTTCTTTAATTAAATGGAAATATTTGTCACCGACAAACGTGGATCCAATAGTTGTGCTGCAGCCAAGATTCCAATTTCCCTGTTTCTGTTTTGCATTTTTTTAATCAATGAAGCTTTCATATAATCTTTGACATTCGTCGGTCAGTCTGTGGTCTGATATCATTAATTTCATCAGTTCGGAACCGTTAATGTTCATCAATATATATATATATATATATATATATATATATANGGTTGTAGGCTATTATATCAGCCCTGACCATCCCTCATGCACCTAAGAATTCGAGCACCACACCCTACACTCGAGGGGATTGTGTCGTGTACTCGGATCAGTTGATCGGACATCTGCTTGTCAGTTGTAAGAGTTTTGGGGTTCGATTCCGCCCCGAGTGTTGGGTGTGTGTGTATTATTTCATATTTACAAGCTTTTTGTTTGGCCATCTCATGAACCAATATGATGGAGTTAGTCAACCCTAGTTCGGCAAGACTTACTCGTTCGCCTTCACTGAATCAAGGTTTCGATCAACTTTTGATTGCCTTGGGGTCGGAGAAACTTAATTAGGTTGCCTTGGTTTTATCGGTCGATTATGCTAGTCTGGTTGATGAAAGTGGATTCCTCAATAAGAAACTCTTATCAGCAGATTAAGACTAGGCCCTCTGAAAAGTGGTGAATCTCTGTAATTTACGGTTAGCTCACTCACGAGGCCATCTTTCAAGGATGCTTATGTTGNCTGTGTGTGTGTGTGTGTGTATTATTTCATATTTAGAGGCTTTTTGTTTGGCCATCTCATGAACCAGTCTGATGGAGTTAGTCAACCCTAGTTTGGGAAGACATGTTCGTTCGCCTTCACTGAATCAAGGTTTTCGATCGACTTTTGATTGGCTTGGGGTCGGAGAGACTTGATTAGGTTGCCTTGGTTTTATCGGTCGATTATGCTGGCCTGGTTGATGACGGTGGATCCCTCAATAAGAAACTCTTATCAGTAGATTAAGACTAGGCCCTCTGGAAAGTGGTGAATCATTGTAATTTACAGTTAGCTTACACATCGAGGCCATCTTTCAAGGATGCTCCTGTGGATATGTGAGTTTAGCTTTCTTGTGTTGACTCTTAGTTTTTCGCGTGGGGACCTTTGGTATTTTGTATGTGGGCTCTTGGTCTTCCGTCAGACACTTGGTCTTCCATTTATAGGTTCTCTTTAGTTGTACTTTTCGATACATTTTGCTCGTTGAATTACTTCAAGATCCTTGCTCACATGTAACAGTTATTCAGAGAGATATATACAACAATTTATTCTACAAAATAACATGGTTGAAGACAATTTTATTCAAGAAATACAATTTTTAAGTGNAGCCTGGTTGATGACGGTGGATCCCTCAATAAGAAAGTCTTATCAGTATATTAAGACAAGGCCCTCTGGAAAGTGGTGAATCGTTGTAATTTACAGTTAGCTTACTCATCGAGGCCATCTTTCAAGGATGCTCCTGTGGATATGTGAGTTTAGCTTTCTTGTGTTGACTCTTAGTTTTTCGCGTAGGGACCTTTGGTATTTTGTCTGTGGGCTCTTGGTCTTCCGTCAGACACTTGGTCTTCCATTTATAGGTCCTCTTTAGTTGTACTTTTCGGTACATTTTGCCCGTTAAATTACTTCAAGATCCTTGATCACATGTAACAGTTATTCAGAGAGAGATATACAACAATTTATTCTACAAAATAACATGGTTGAAGACAATTTTATTCAAGAAATACAATTTTTAAGTGCATGTTGGGAAACCATATGCTCAACATTTTAGCTTTACAAATATATATATTCAATTATATATATTCAATCACTCCTATTCCCATGTCGTGTGCTGCATGTGAGCACGAAATTCGGAGAAGCATAATAATGAATCATGGGCTGATGTTATTATAATCAAAGTACTACA
>JXCR01147297.1:128230-139526 GCA_002079205.1 Phalaenopsis hybrid cultivar
ATTGTTAATCCCTGATATACCCTTGCCATTATTTAAAGCTCTTTCTCCACTCCCAAAAAAATCAAAATATCATTGAATGCTCAACCATTCACATCATTAATAACTTGATCTGTTCATTCAAAGTCCTCAAACTTTATCAGCAACTAGCACCCAAATGTCTAATTTCTAAATATTATACATCAATAATTTGATAAATTATGATAACTTATATACGGGATGAATAATTAGATGCAAGAAACAGATTAATGGGATCCTGCTTTGGTTATAAATCCATTTAGAAATTATAGTAATTTGTTTTGGGAAAAAAAACTCTGCAATTCTCTCTTTATTAGGCTGTAAACATTATCATCTAAATTACAAGTTATTAGTCTCAGACACAATAATTACTTTCCAAAGTTGCCCATCTTCTTTCAGATCAAGGATACTGATATATGATTGCGCTTGAACATTCAGAGAGGATAATAATTACTACAACTAAAAACCCATTTGGAATCATTTTTATTTTTCATTTTTACTTTTATTTTGATTGGAAAAAATATATATTTGATGANCTCAGACACAATAATTACTTTCCAAAGATGCCCATCTTCTTTCAGATCAAGGATACTGATATATGATTGCGCATATCAATATTCAGAGACAGGATAATAATTACTACAACTAGAAACCCATTTGGAATCATTTTTATTTTTCATTTTTACTTTTATTTTGATTGGAAAAAATATATATTTGATGATAATAATTATTTTTTAAAATATTGAACATACCGAAAAAGTTATTTATTTGAAAAAAATAAAAGATAAAAAACATGTACAAAACATATAAAAAAACTAAAAATAGAACTAAAAATTAAAGAAAATGANCTTTTTTAAAAATATTGAACATACCCAAAAAGTGATTTATTTGAAATAAATAAAAGATAAAAAACATGTACAAAACATATAAAAAAACTAAAAATAGAACTAAAAATTAAAGAAAATGAAGTTAATCACCCAAACCCAATCTAATTCTAATTATGAAGTTAATTACAAAACATATAAGAGTATATGCTGACCTTCAAAATTACTATAATTTGAAAAGATTATATAATTAATGCCACTTCCTAAAAAAATAATAAATAAATAAAAACAGATGGTGACGTGCTCGTATTTTGTTGAGAATTCTACTTCCTTCCACTTAAATAATCTGGCAGGCTCGCATTACGATTCACATCACGTCTTATAGGGATCATCTATGACGATTTATGGCGATGTCCGGACGACAAATGCAATATTTCAGGTCCAAATGTCTAATTGGCATCCTATTGAGAACTGGTCTGTTTTTCGATCATGGTCGGCAAGATCTAATTGGCGTCTTATTAAGAACCGGTCTGCTAATTCGACTAGTCGGCAATAGAGTATATTTATATTGTAAATAACTTGTGAATTTAATGGAATAGCAAAAAATCTTATGATATAAGACTGAGTAATTCATACATCTTCTAAAAAAACAAAGGAAATAACAATATATTTATGACAATTGGAGGAAAATAAATATTTTTTAAGAGGAATGACAATAGCAAATTTGATTTGATCAAATATGAAATTTAATGTCGAATACTGTCAATAAATAAAAAACAAAAAAACNATATAATTTGAAAAAATTATATAATTAATGCCACTTCCCAAGAAAATAATAAATAAATAAAAACAGATGGCGACGTGCTCGTATTTTGTTGAGAATTCTACTTCCTTCCACTAAAATAATCTGGCAGGCTCGCATTACGATTCACATAACGTCTTATAGGGATCATCTCTGACGATTTATGGCGACGACAAATGCAATATTTCCGATCCAAATGTCTGATTGGCGTCCTATTGAGAACCGGTCTGCTTTTCGATCATGGTCGGCAAGATCTAATTGGCGTCTTATTAAGAACCGGTCTGCTAATTCGACTAGTCGGCAATAGAGTATATTTATATTGTAAATAACTTGTGAATTTAATGGAATAGCGAAAAATCTTATGATATAAGACTGAGTAATTCATACATCTTATAAAAAAACAAAGGAAATAACAATATATTTATGACAATTGGAGGAAAATAAATATTTATTAAGAGGAATGATAATAGCAAATTTGATTTGATCAAATATGAAATTTAATGTCGAATACTGTCAATAAATAAAAAACAAAAAAACTAAAAAAAGAAGAAAATCTATTCAATCTAAAATGAATATTGATGCAGCTTTTAATTTATAAATTTTTCATAAATAAATTTAAAATCATATGAAATTTTAGCAAATTTATAATTAAATTGAAAGTCTCAATATTTAGATGAACCTAACCCAATAAAAAGTGATCAATCCCAGCCCAAAAAAAAGTTTAAATAGAACTAGTATTAAGTCTTCACCCAAACCCAATCTAATTCAAACAATTATTGACCTAAATGGGAAAATCCTTTAAAAAAATATGTAAATAAATATATAATTTTTTACCCAACCCAAATCTAATTCAAACAAAAATTAACCTAAATGTCAAAATCCTTAAACCGCACTGAGCTGTCACATTCCACAAAACGATTGAAATAAGACGTAAGAATTAATCGCATAGTCCACTTTCCAAATTTGACTAATTAAATCCTTATTAACAAGAGACTAAGCNATAAATAAATATATAATTTTTTACCCAACCCAAATCTAATTCAAACAAATAATAACCTAAATGTCAAAATCCTTAAACCGCACTGAGCTGTCACATTCCACAAAATGATTGAAATAAGAAGAAAATATTACATCAGTACTACGCACTTAGAGGAACGTGCGTACCCAATGAAATCACGCCACGATATTCCGCGCGACGCAGAAAAAAAACGGCACAGTAACACGGGGAATATTCCTCCCCGTGTTATTCATGTGTTATTCATGTGTTATTGTATCCTGGGAATATTCCTAGTGTTATAATAACACAATAACACATGAATAACACATGAATAACACAATAACACAAGAATAACACGGGAGAGAATATTCCCCTGTGTTACTGCGCCGTTTTTCTCTGTCGGGAATATTTCCCGTGTTATTCAAGTGTTATTGTGTGTTATTCATGTGTTATTATATCCTAAGAATATTCTTAGTGTTATAATAACACAATAATGTATCAATAACACATGAATAACACAAAAATATTTTTGGTGTTATAATAACACAATAACACATCAATAACACATGAATAACACGCAATAAATGTTATAATAATACAATAACACATCAATAACACATGAATAACACACAATAACACATGAATAACGCACAATAAACACATGAATAACGCAGGAGAGAATATTCCCCGTGTTACTGCGCCGTTTTTTTTGCTCTACCGCGCGAGATGTCGTGACGTGTTTTGATTGGCTACGCACGTTATTTTTACGTGCGTAGTACTGATGTAATATTTGACGTAAGAATTAATCGCATAGTCCACTTTCCAAATTTGACTAATTAAATCCTTATTAACAAGAGACTAAGCAATAAACCAAATGATCATAAAACAATTAGATATTTAACATACAGATATATACTGAAACAAAATCTACTTCACAAAAAGTACCCAAATTTTTCACTGAAACAAAGTGAGAAAATGAATGAAACCATAACATCTCACTAAAAGCTTGGAGTGACTTTTATTCAGAACAATACAAATAAACATCTGGCATAGAATTTCAAGTGATACAGATTCGTTGTTAGGTGCTACAAACTTACAAGTGTACATGGGAGATTGGAGAGAAGGGATAAAACCTCTCCAAGTTAACAGCTGAAACGAGCTTAATCTGCTCCATTAGCATATCTATCTGTTTCTCCTGCTACTTGTGTCCATATCCCCGCAATCTTCTCTGCATATCCAGCCTGCTCCGCAAAAGCATGTATCAGCAGCTTATTTATATGTATTTGCATATCTTAACACCTAGACTTTGTTTTTTACATTTACACCACCCAAATCTTTCATATCATATTAAACACATCACTATTTTAAATTTTAAAAAGTGAAATACACCTTCTCATGTACAAGAAAGGCGGCATACTTGTAAAAAATGCAGTTTAGGTATTCCATATGTAAATATATAGGAATCAAGTGGTATGTATGTAAACTTCTTAAATATAATTCATATGTATTTACTTATCTAACACCTATAATTTTACATCCACATTTATGATGAATCATCAAGAAATTTTATCATTTAGCATGAATCTCAAGACAATTTTTTGAACAAGAAATATTCCGATTGAAATTAAAGATCATACAAAGCTCCGATTTTAGCAAATACATAGTCAAACTGATCATCTCGACAAGATGAACCCACTGATACCAAAATTAATCTAATTTGAATTTAAACGGGCGCAAATGAAGCTATTAAAACCAATTTGGAAGCTTCAAATCATTAATTGAATAAGCAAATGAACTCCAAAATTGACAAACTTATAGTTAAACTGACCGTCTCGATAAGAGTCTATGCTCCCTTAATTCTGAGATCATTAATATCCTTAAAACAAAAAAAAAAAATCTTTGATCAAGAGGGATCAATATAAGCCATCTGATCAGATAGTTGGGAAAGTTATTTGCCAAATGACCAAAACGCCCCTCCTTTAGAGCCTATGAAAAGACTGCCTCTCTTCACTTGAGGGGGGGAGTCAAATTTCAATGATGCTCTGAACAGAAGAACTGCCTATAATTTTCAACCTCAGCAGCTGCTGAACACTATCCACCGACCGCCATCAGCCACCGTCGGCCACCCTCTGCTAGCCACCATTGGCGAATCTATTTACTTACGANGCTGTTGTCGGGGATTTAAATCTTCTAGTAGCGTTGTCAAATTCTTGTATTTGTCGGTATATAAAAAGTTGCGGTCAAGTTTCTAGCGCCGTTGCTGGGGATTTAAATCTTCTAGTAGAGCTATCAAATTCTTGTATTTATCGGTATATGAAAAGTCGCGGTCAAGTTTTTGGCGCCGTTGCCGGGGAGTGAGTGAGTAAAATCACAATTAGAGTAACGGACAAATTAGGATCATTAGAAAATTTTTACTTGAATTGCGACTTATTTTTATATTTATTTAATTATTTTTCTGTGTGCTGATTTGAAATTGTATGCGTAAATTTGGACCTGAAAATCTTATACCCTACGATTCAAAATTAGAACGCACAAATTAGAAGATTGATTAGAAATTTTGACACAATAAAAAACAACATGAACAATCAAGGAATAGAGAATGAACACCAACCTAGACCCCTAAGAGATTATGCAAATCCTTAACAGATGAAACATGAACACCAACCTAGACCCCTACGAGATTATGCAAATCCTACAACAGATGAAATTCACTTAATCTAGACCCTTAAGAGATTATGCAAATCCTACAGCAGATGAAATTCACTTATCTATCCAAAATAGATGTAGCTGCTAATTCATTTGAGCTTAAACCTGCTATTATTCAAATGGTACAGAACAATCAATTTGGAGGTACACCAAATGAAGATCCTAAATGTTGCTGCTAATTCATTTGAGCTTAAACCTGCTATTGTCCAAATGGTACAAAACATTCGGAGGTACACCAAATGAAGATCCTAACTTACACCTCGCCAGTTTTTTAGAACTGTGTGCTACTTTTAAATATGACAGAGTCTCAAACAATGTTGTTAGACTCAGTCTTTTTTCCTTTTTCATTGAGGAATAAGGCTAAGATGTGGTTAAATTTGTTAGCACCAGGATCTATTAGAACTTAAAGAGAACTTTCACAAAAATTTCTATCCAAATATTTCCCTCCATCGAAAATTGTTAAACTTAGAAATGACAACATCGTTCTGTCAGATTGATGGAGAATCAATATATGAATCTTGGGAGAGATTTAAAGATCTTCTTAGGAAGTGTCCTCATCATTCGTTACCAGATTGGTTGATAATTCAAACTTTTTAGAATGGATTAGTGGGATCTGTTAGATCGATTATGGATGCTGCGGCTGGTGATTCGTTAATGTCAAAACCATTTAATGAGGCTTATTCATTAATAGAAGAGATGACTACCAACAATTTTCAATGGCCCNGAGCTAGTATTCCTGACTCTGATGCAATATCTATGTTAGCCTCTCAGATTACTGCAATATCAAAGAAATTAGATTATTATGGGATGAATTATTCTCCAACACCTCCTATGATGGAAGAGNGATTCACTTATCTATCCAAAATCCCGATGTAGCTGCTAATTCATATGAGTATAAACCTGTTATTATCCAAATGGTACAAAATAATCAATTTGGAGGTACACCAAATGAAGATCCGAACATACACCTTGCTAGTTTCTTAGAACTGTGTGTTACTTTTAAATATGACAGAGTCTCAAATGATGTTGTTAGACTTGGACTTTTTTCTTTTTCGCTGAAGGATAAAGTTAAGATGTGGTTAAATTCGTTAGCGCCAGGATCTATTAGAACTTGGGGAGAAATTTCACAGAAATTTCTATCAAAATATTTCCCTCCATCAAAAACTGCTAAACTTAGAAATGACATAACATCGTTCTGTCAGATTGTTGAAGAGTCAATATATGAAGCTTGGGAGAGATATAAAGATCTTCTTAGGAAGTGTCCTCATCATTTGTTACCAGATTGGTTAATAATTCAAACTTTTTATAATGGATTAGTGGGATCTCTTAGATCGATTATAGATGGTGCGGCTGGTGGTTCTTTAATGTCAAAACCTTTTGATGAGGCTTATCATTAATAGAAGAGATGGCTACCAACAATTTTCAATGGCCCTCTGAACGGGTAAATCCTAAAAGAGGAGCTAGTATTCCTGACTCTGATGCAATATCTATGTTAGCCTCTCAGATTACTGCAATATCAAAGAAATTAGATTATTATGGGATGAATTATTCTCCAACACCTCCTATGATGGAAGAGAATTCATCTGGGCAATTTGTGGATGTCCAACCTTCATATGAGACTTTAAATGCTATTAATAGACCCAACAACCCTTATTCGAACTATTACAACCCAGGTTGGAAGAATCATCCAAATTTTAATTGGAATAACAATTTTCTACAAATCAATAATGGGCAAACAACCCAGTGAACCCATTAGGAAATTCATCCAACCAAAGAAATTTAAACTATAGACCTTCTTATCCTCCAGTATTTAACAGTAACACTCAAATTAAGGAGAAGAAGTTTTTATGGAAGGGTCGATATTAAACATGGGTCAACAATTGCAGAATCAAGGCAATCAATTATAAATTCAAGGAAACCAGTTACAAAATCAAGGAACTGCTATCAAGAATATTGATAACCAATTGGGGCATATCGCTAATACGCTTAGTAACCGAACATTAGGAACTTTTCCGAGTACCGTGGAACCAAATCCTAAAGATCAAGGAAAAGAACAGATAAAAGCGATACAATTACGAAGTGGTGAGAGTGAAAAAAAAAACATAAGCTGAAAAAGAGAAAGTGGATACTGAAAAAGAAAAGGATCATGAGTATCCAGATTTAGAGTATCCATTTACACCAATGNATATCCATGATTCTAATGCAATATCAATGTTAGCTTCATAGATTGTTGCATTATCAAATAAATTAGATCATTATGGGATGAATTATTCTCCAACACCTCCTATGATGGAAGAGAATTCATATGGGCAATTTGTGGATGTTCAACCTTCATATGAGACTTTAAATGCTATTAATAGACCTAACAACCCTTATTCAAACTATTATAATCCATGTTGGAAGAATCATCCAAATTTTAATTGGAATAACAATTCTTCTATAAATCAACAATGGGCAAACAACCCAGTGAACCCATTAGGAAACTCATCCAACCAAGGAAATGTTAATTATAGATCTTATCATCGAGGATTTAACAGTAACACCCAAATTAAGGAGAAGAAGTTGTCTATGGAAGAGCTGATATTGAACATGGGTCAACAATTACAGAATTATAGAAATCAATTACAAATTCAAGGAAATCAATTACAAAATCAAGGAATTTCTATTAAAAATATTGAAAACCAATTGAGACTTATCGCTACTGCGCTTATTAACCAAACATTAGGAAATTTTCCTAGTACTGTGGAACCAAATCCTAAAGATCAAGGAAAAGAACAAATCAAAGTGATACATACGAAGTGGAAAAGAATTGGAGACAAGAGTGCAAAAAGAAACAGAATCTGAAAAAGAGAAAGTGGATACCAAAAAAGAAAAGATCATGAGTACCCAGATTTAGAGTATCCATTTACACCAATGAAAATTACTGTGGAAAAACCTCCACTACTGTTTCCTCAAAGATTGAAGCACCACAAACAGAATAAACAATTTTTCAAATTTTTAGAAATTCTTAAGAAGTTAACAGTAAATATTCCCTTCGTAGAAGCTTTAGAGCAAATGCCCAATTATGTGAAATTTATGAAAGATATTCTGAACAAGAAAAGGAAGTTCACGGATAACGAAACTGTTGCACTTAGCAAAGAGTGTAGTGCAATTATTCAGAAAAAGCTTCCTAAAAAATTAAAAGATCCTAGCAGTTTCACTATATCATGTGTTATTGGTGAAAAATTTTATGGAAGAGCTTCATGTGATTTGGGAGCCAGCATTAATCTTATGCCTCTATCAATTTTCAAAACATTATTAGGAGAAGTCTAACCTACTTCTGTAACTCTACAGTTAGCGGATCGTTCAGTTATATATCCTAAGGGAGTTATAGAAGATGTGTTAGTAAAAGTGAATAAATTTATCTTTCCTGAGGATTTCATTGTTTTAGATATGGAGGAAGATAAAGAAATATCTATCATTTTAGGGAGGCCATTTTTAGCTACTGGAAAAGCTATGATAGATGCTCAAAAAGGAGAATTAACTATGAGAGTGAATGATCAAGAAGTGACTTTTAACATTGCGAAATCTATGAAATACCCTGCTGTTGAAAGAGATAATGAATGTTTTCGCATGGAAATTAGTGAACATCTATTCAAAGAACATTTTAAAGAACATTTTGAAGAGAAAGAACAATTTGAAGAGAGTGATGAAGTTATTTTGGATAAATTAGAAAATAAAGAATTAGATTATGGTTAGGAAAGATTTGAGATGCTGGATATTATGGAAAATGTTGATAAGAATCTATCACCGTCAATTATAAAATCACCTGAAATTGAGTTGAAAGTATTGCCTAGCCACTTAAAATATGTGTTTTTGGGAGACTCATCTACATTACCTGTTATTATATCTTCAGAATTAAATGATTTGCAAGACCAAAGATTGTTAGATACATTAAAAAGATATAAGAAAGCTTTTGGTTGGACCTTAGCTTATCTTAAGGGAATCCGTCCTTCTATCTGTATGCATAGAATTATATTAGATGAACAATATAAACTAAGAGTTGATCCACAAAGGAGATTAAATTCAATGATGAAAGAAGTAATTAAGAAAGAAATTTTGAAATGGTTAAACACTGGAATTATATATCCTATTTCAGATAGTGTGTGGGTAAGTCCAATTCATTGTGTTTCTAAGAAAGGAGGAGTGACTGTTGAAACAAAAGAAAATAATGAATTAATACCTATCAGATAAGTTACTGGGTGGCGTATTTTCATTGATTATAAAAAATTAAACACTGCCACCAGAAAAGATCACTTCTCTTTACCCTTTTTAGATCAAATAGTAGATAGACTTGTTGGGCACAAATATTTTTATTTTTTAGATGGTTTTTAGACCAAATAGTAGATAGACTTGTTGGGCACAAATATTTTTGTTTTTTAGATGGATATACCTAGTTACCATCAAATTCCTATTGCTCGTGAGGATCAAGAAAAGACAACATTTACTAGTCCTTTGTTACATCAAAATTGTTACGATCAAATTCCTATTGCTCCTAAGGATCAAGAAAAGACAACATTTACTAGTCCTTTTGGAATATATTGCTCCTGAGGATCAAGAAAAGACAACATTTACTAGTTCTTTTGGAACTTTTGCTTTTCGAAATGTCTTTCGGATTATGTAATGCACCTGCAACATTCCAGAGATGTATGATGTCCATATTTATATTACTCCTGAGGATCAAGAAAAGACAACATTTACTAGTCCTTTTGGAACTTTTGCTTTTTGAAGAATTGTTCCTGAGGATCAAGAAAAGACAACATTTACTAGTCCTTTTGGAACTTTTGCTTTTCGAAGAATGGCTTTTGGATTATGTAATGCACCTACAACATTCCAGAGATGTATGATATCCATATTTAGTAAGTTAATTAATAATGGATTGGAAGTATTTATGGATGATTTCTCTGTATTTAGAACATCATTTGATGCATGCTTATTCTTGAAAAAGTTTTAGAGTTATGCGAAAGAACTAATTTGTTTCTAAATTGGGATAAATGTCAAATTATGGTTGTAGAGGAACTGTGTTAGGGCATAAAATTTTGGAAGATGATATGGAAACAAACCCTGTAAAAATTCAAGTAATATTTAAACTAACACCTCCTACTAATGTAAGAGAGGTTAGGAGTTTTCTTGGACATGTTAGATTTTACAAGCGTTTTATTAAAGATTTTTCAAAAATTACCAAACCTCTATGCCAACTTTTAAAAAAGGACAAGAAATTTGAATTTACTGAAAGCTATTTAAATGACTTTGAGTTATTAAAGGAAAAATTAATCACAGCCTCTATTATAGTTTCACCTAACTGGGAGAAACCATTTGAATTGATGTGTGATGCTAGTGATTATGCTATTAAAGCTGTCCTTGGACAAAGATATGAAAAGATTTTTAAAGTTATATACTATGCTAGTAAAACTCTTAATGATGCACAAATTAACTATATGTTACTCAAAAAGAGTTACTGGCTATTGTGTATGCTTTAGATAAATTTAGATCTTATTTAATTGGAGATAAATGTGTTGTGCATACTAATAACTCTGTGATTAAATATCTGATGCAAAAGAAGGATGCTAAACCAAGGTTGATTAGATGGATACTTTTAATGCAAGAATTTGATCTTGTGGTTATTGATAGAAAGTGAACTGATAATCAAATTGATGATCATTTGTCAAGATTAGAAAACCAAGAAACATCTGACACTGACAACAAAATTACAAACAGTTTCCCTAATGAACAACTTTATAATATTAATGTGTGAAAAATACCATGGTTAGCTGATATTGTTAACTATATTGTAAGTGATATTTTGCCACCTATGCTGACATTGCAACAGCAAAGGAAGTTCATTCATGATGCAAAAGCATATTTTTAGGATGAGCCTTATTTATATAAACAATGTAAGGATCTGATTATGAG
>JXCR01147297.1:139547-153876 GCA_002079205.1 Phalaenopsis hybrid cultivar
AATTCTAAATTTGGAGGACATTTTAGGATTGATAAAACTGCTTATAAAATTTTACAAGCTGGATTTTATTACCTACCATCTTTAGAGATGTTTATAGATACATAAAAACTTGTGATCGATGTCAACGAGTATGCAATATATCTAGAAGAAATGAAATGCCTCTAAATTTCATGTTAGAAGTTGAGATCTTTGACGTTTGGGGATTAGATTTTATGAAACAATTTATTCCTTTATTTGGAAACTTATATATTAATTGCAGTGGACTACGTTTCTAAGTGGATTGAAGCACAAGCTTTACCTCATTGGGATGATAAAAGTGTTTCAAGATTTTTAATGAAAAATATGTTCATTATATACGGAATGCTTAGAATGATTATCACTGATAGAGGATCCCAATTTAGAAATAAATATATTCAGAGATTGGTAGAAAAATTTAATATTATTCATAGAATCTCTACTGCCTATCATCCTCAACCATTGGGTTAGCTGAAGTTTAGTGGGTTAACTGAAGTTTCTAATAGAGAGATTAAACAAATACTTGAAAAGACTGTAAACCCTAGTAGAGTATATTGATTAACTAGACTGAATACCGCATTATGGGCTTACAGGACTAGTTATAAAAAACTATTGGAATGACTTCTTACAAACTGATTTTTGGAAAGACTTGTCACTTACCAGTAGAATTGGAGCATAAAGCATATTCGGCGATTAAAGAATTCAATTATAATTTGAAAGATGCTGGTAAGAAGAGATTGTTACAATTAAATGAATTGGAAGAATTAAGAAATGAGTCTTATGACAACAAAAAAATTTATAAGGAGAAATTAAAGTTATGGCATGATTGGAAGATTAACCAGAAGAACTTTGAACCAGGACAAGAAGTAGCTAAAGTTATGGCATGATCGGAAGATTAACCAGAAGAACTTTGAACCAGGACAAGAAGTTTTACTTTACAACACTAGGCTGAGGTTATTTCCTGGGAAATTGAAGTCTCGTTGGTTAGGACCCTTTATCGTGACTCAAGTTTATACTTACGGAGCTGTTGAAATTGAAGATAAGAAGACTGTAAATAGATTTAAAGTAAATGGACACAGATTAAAAACATATTGTGAGGATAAAAGACCAAAATTTAAAGAGGTTTAATGATAATTCAACCTGAATAACACCTGAAAAGGTTAGGCTGACAACGTAAACCAAGCGCTTTATGGGAGGCAACCCATATTTATCCTTACTTTTATTGCAATTAGAGTAGTTTTTATTTGAAATTATTGTTAGTATGTGGTAGTTTTAGGATCTACTACTCTTATTTATCATTAAAACATCTTAAAAATTGGATCCATGGAGAAAAATTGGAGCGCATTTGGACCAGAGCGAAAACTGTGAAAATTTTGCCTTGGTCGCCGATGGTGCCCTCGACGCCGCCGGCGGCTCCCTCGACGCCGCCGACGACAAGTTTTTCCCAAGAGTGCAGGAAAAATTAATACAGAGGCTCGCCAACGGCACCCTCGACCCCGCCGACAGCGAGACCGACGAAATGGTGGTTACTTGGGTTCAAATGACGGTTTTTGGGCGGGAATGATCTTTTTAAACTCAAAAATTCAATTCTTAGTTCATATTTTCCTTCCAAAAATGAAGTGAAACTCCACCAATTTCATTCCTATGGCGTCTAATTCCCCTGATAATCCCAGAATGTAAGTTTTTAATCGGCGAAAGTTTATTAGTGCGGAAGCGCAGTTAATCTTCAACAATTTACTAACGAAGAAAAGATTGATCAAGGAAAGAGGATTTGTAAATCACAGATTGAATAATCCCATGACGTATATTGAAGAAACGATAGTACGGTGAAGATGAGAAGTGCTGTGCTACACTACCGCCGCCGTGGTTGTTCCTATGCAAATTTACATGGAATCAACCAGGGAGTTGTTTATGTGCGAGGAAGATGGATCACTTTCACTCCTGCATGAATCAACAAATTATACATGATCAAAAATGTTTTTGTCTGCCACTATTCTAATTTCGTCCCAACGAGAAACCAGATTAATGAAATTTACCAATATTTAACGGACAAAACTGATGATTGGGAAACAAGAGAAAACATGTATTTTAGTTTTTCTGCGACACTCCTAAATCCTGTTTTGAAACATTACAAATTTTTCATTTCTGTGAAACTGTTACCGACAATGAAGATCGCTAAAGTTTCTAAAGAAAGTGTCATTTTGAATTACTGCATCCAAAGAGGACTGTCAATCGACATTGGATAATTAATTGTGAAGTCAATTTTGGGCTTGATCGTTCATGGATCAACTTATGGGCTTGGACACCCCTCCACAATTTTCTCACTTTGCAGTCAGTTCCAAGTGTCCTATAAAAATTGGGAAAATGTACTGCTACCTTGGAAGTCTTTGGACCCAACTGAGAGATTCTCAGCTTTTGAAGATGAAAATGACATGGCCATTATAGTAGATCAATCATCTCAGTAATTCACTTCAACCCTTAATTCATGACAAGTCTCTGGTGATCCTGCGCCGAATCAAGAAATTGGAAAAGGAGTTATAAAATGTCATGAATGCGATTAATAATATCTTTGATTTCTTCAGTCATCTAGACTGGAGGATGAAGGAACATTTTGAGCACTTTGGACATTTAGAAGATAGTTTGATACGACTGATGAGGAGGATGAAGTTAATAGAAGAGGATTCCACTGAAGAGTTTCCATTCCGACCCTTCTACAACCTCTTAGTTCATGTGCAATCAATGGGGATCTCAGAGGAGAATCTAGTACCGAGTCTGAAGATTAGTAGATTTATTTTACTACCTATCTATCTATCTATGTATTTTGATTTGAACTTTGTATTTGCTTTGCTTTAGAATTATGCTTTTAGATCCCTGTATAGTTGAGACTAAGCATAGGATGTTTTGTTTTCAGCTTTTTGAGTGTTGTGGCTTGGATTGCTACACTAAATTAATGTATTGAGGTTGAGAAAATACCAAACTTAGGTGTGTTATGTAAGGTATATTGTACCCCTTGGAACTTATATAAAAATGTGATGTTTTGTGTTGTGAAAGTTTATTTGTGCTAAGTACATCATTTAGTCACTTAAAATTATGTCTATAATGATTAAACAGATTTCATTTAGGCTTGAAATTGATCGAAAGAGCGAAAATCTGAAATTTGGACAAAATTAATAGAGCCCGCCGACGACGCCCTTGACACCGCCGATGGCGAGATTTTCCCGAGACTTAGGATTTTAATTCCAATGGAGCACGCCGACGGCGTGATCGACCCCGCCAATGGCGAGCTCACGAAAAAACACCTTTAATCACGATTTTAACTAGTCAACCACCACTATTCATCATTCCCTTCCTCCTAAAAATTCCATTTTCGACCTAGATCTTGAAAGATTTTGGATTGGGAGGCAATTTCAAGGCTTTTTGACACTGGATTTGATCATCTCTAGGTAAGAGCTTCACTCCAAGCTAAAAATATTTGATTTTCCCCATTGATTTCTTCCACATTGAGGAGATCCGAGAAATTTGAGAATGTGAAGAAAATTTGGGAAGAAATTCATGGATCTTAATGTTGAACTCTTAGAATTGCTATTGGAAGCCATGATTTGCAGATTTGAAGTAATTTTTGGAATTTTTCTATAATTTGATTAGATTGAAATGGCTCCACGTCAAAAGAGAAGAGTTGAGTTTGAGGAGTCTCGCTTTGTTAATGGGATGGCTCAAACAAAATTTACTTCCATATTTAAAGGAAAGAAGTGCATACAAGATCGAGTTTTTGAAAGTCAGGAGAAATCGAACGAGTTATTGGCGAGTGGAGGTTGGAAAACTTTTGTTACACCACCAATAAAGCTGATGCAAATATTGTGAAGGAGTTCTATGTCAATGTAATTTATTCTGATAATGGAATTGTTCAAGTGTGTGGATTTCCTGTTGAGTTTACTACTGCTTGCATCAACACTTTCTATGAAGTCCCAGACTCTTATAACTGCCAATATGAATCCTTTAGTATGATGGAAGGCCCCCTGAATGATGTGATAAACTTTCTCACTGATGGGAAAGGAACATGGAAGATAAAGCAGCGATAACGGGTAAATTTTTCTGCTTCCATGCTGAATGCCACTTCTAAGGCATGACACTATTTCATTTCCTCTAATCTGTTACCGACCTATCACCATAGTGAGGTAACTAAAGATAGAGCTATTCTGAATTTTTGTATTCAGAATAATAGAACTATAAATGTGGGGAGAATAATTCTTAAGAATATATTGACTATGACGAGGAGTGAGATTAGTGGACGTCTAGGAAATTCTGGACTTATTTATACAATTTGTAAACTTTATGGAGTGGAGATTGGAGATGAGGAATGGGTTTACCCTATGAAACCCATTAGTAAAGCTAATTTGAAAACTTATGAATCCCATGAGAAATGGAGAACTGGGAGTAGAAGTCAAGAACCTTCTAATAGTAGAGATGTCCCCTCTACAAGTTATGACCTTCCACCTTTTAGTTATCCTTCCCTCTCTGATTTAATGAATGAGTTGACCTTGCAGCGGAAAAGCATAGAATTGATAAATGAAAGGATTAAAGGTTTAGAACGTTGACACAATTACAATAGTGAGTACCTTCAGAGGCATTCAAATTTTGAGGTAGCTTATTATGAAGCTCAGGCACGACACTACAGAGCTGAGCCTAATGTTACTTTTCCTGAGTGCCCCCGTTATACTCAGTATCATCCCGATCCACCTGTTGATCAAGGCGATGAAGACATAGTTCAGGATTTTGATATTGAATGAATTGATGTACTTATATTTGTACTTTTATTTCTGTAATCTTTTTGTAATAGAAATAGATGTTTATGTATTTGAACTTTCATTTGTATTATTTTATTGTACTTGGATGATTTTTAATTTTTGTTATAAAGTTAGTGTTATAGTTGAATTTGTATGTGTAGTTTAATAGATGTTGAGTAGTATTGTGGATTTTAATGTAATGTGATTTTTATTTTTGCATTTTAATTTTAATTGTATTGTTTAGTATTGTGTTTGTATTAGGAAATGTTGTGCTTGTTTAATTTTTTAGTTTTTTACTTATTTCAAAATTTCATTACCCAAAAATTCCTCTAATGATTTATATGTGTGAAAGCTTCTAATATTACAGACCAGATGAAGTAAAAATTTGAGAAGGCCTGCAAAAATTTTAGAATGATGAAAATGCCTACAATACTGAGGTATGATTTATATTTGTAGTTTTTTTTTCTTTCCACCTGTATTATTTCATATTTAAAAATTTAAGTTTGGGGGGGATGGAAGAAAAAGATTAACTATTAGATGTCCTCTATTTCAATATTTTTAAAAATTATTTATATGATTTTATCTAGTGAATTGAATTCAGGTAACTATATTTTTGCAACTATTTAAATATTATAGCAAATTTAAAAAAATATTTTTGTAATGAAGATTAATTTTGTAACTTAAGAAATTTTAATATAAGAGAATAAGATTATAGTTAACTATTTAAAGTAAAGGAAACTATATCTTGAAGTATTAAGAATCTAGAAATTCATTTGAGAAGAAAAGATTGGGACTCAATGATGTAAAAACTATGAAATATTTATAAGGTAAAGGAATGATTTGAGTTTCAAATTTAGGGAAAGAAAAGTGAAGTTTAAAATCATTAAAGGCTATCCAGATATATGAAACAATCCCTGAAAAGAAAAAGAAAAAAGAAAGGATTGAAAAAGGAAAAAGAAAGGATTGAAAACAATCCCTGAAAAGAAAAGAAAAATGTATAGGATTGAAAGCAANAGAAATCGAACGAGTTATTGGCGAGTGGAGGTTGGAAAACTTTTGTTACACCACCAATAAAGCTGATGCAAATATTGTGAAGGAGTTCTATGTCAATGTAATTTATTCTGATAATGGAATTGTTCAAGTGTGTGGATTTCCTGTTGAGTTTACTACTGCTTGCATCAACACTTTCTATGAAGTCCCAGACTCTTATAACTGCCAATATGAATCCTTTAGTATGATGGAAGGCCCCCTGAATGATGTGATAAACTTTCTCACTGATGGGAAAGGAACATGGAAGATAAAGCAGCGATAACGGGTAAATTTTTCTGCTTCCATGCTGAATGCCACTTCTAAGGCATGACACTATTTCATTTCCTCTAATCTGTTACCGACCTATCACCATAGTGAGGTAACTAAAGATAGAGCTATTCTGAATTTTTGTATTCAGAATAATAGAACTATAAATGTGGGGAGAATAATTCTTAAGATGACGAGGAGTGAGATTAGTGGACGTCTAGGAAATTCTGGACTTATTTATACAATTTGTAAACTTTATGGAGTGGAGATTGGAGATGAGGAATGGGTTTACCCTATGAAACCCATTAGTAAAGCTAATTAACTTATGAATCAGAATGGGTTTACCCTATGAAACCCATTAGTAAAGCTAATTTGAAGACTTATTAATGGGTTTATCCTATGAAACCCATTAGTAAAGCTAATTTGAAGACTTATGAATCCCATGAGAAATGGAGAACTTGAAGTAGGAGTCAAGAGCCTTCTACTAGTAGAGATGTCCCCTCTACAAGTTATGACCTTCCGCCTTGGGAGTATAAGTCAAGAACCTTCTACTAGTAGAGATATCCCCTCTACTAGTTATGATCTTCCTTCCTCTAGAGTAGAAGTCAAGAACCTTCTAATAGTAGAGATGTCCCCTCTACAAGTTATGACCTTCCACCTTTTAGTTATCCTTCCCTCTCTGATTTAATGAATGAGTTGACCTTGCAGCGGAAAAGCATAGAATTGATAAATGAAAGGATTAAAGGTTTAGAACGTTGACACAATTACAATAGTGAGTACCTTCAGAGGCATTCAAATTTTGAGGTAGCTTATTATGAAGCTCAGGCACGACACTACAGAGCTGAGCCTAATGTTACTTTTCCTGAGTGCCCCCGTTATACTCAGTATCATCCCGATCCACCTGTTGATCAAGGCGATGAAGACATAGTTCAGGATTTTGATATTGAATGAATTGATGTACTTATATTTGTACTTTTATTTCTGTAATCTTTTTTTAATAGAAATAGATGTTTATGTATTTGAACTTTCATTTGTATTATTTTATTGTACTTGGATGATTTTTAATTTTTGTTATAAAGTTAGTGTTATAGTTGAATTTGTATGTGTAGTTTAATAGATGTTGAGTAGTATTGTGGATTTTAATGTAATGTGATTTTTATTTTTGCATTTTAATTTTAATTGTATTGTTTAGTATTGTGTTTGTATTAGGAAATGTTGTGCTTGTTTAATTTTTTAGTTTTTTACTTATTTCAAAATTTCATTACCCAAAAATTCCTCTAATGATTTATATGTGTGAAAGCTTCTAATATTACAGACCAGATGAAGTAAAAATTTGAGAAGGCCTGCAAAAATTTTAGAATGATGAAAATGCCTACAATACTGAAGAAGGCCTGCAGAAATTTCAGAATGATGAAAATGCCTACAATACTGAGGTATGATTTATTTGTAGTTTTTTTTTCTTTCCACCTGTATTATTTCATATTTAAAAATTTAAGTTTGGGGGGGATGGAAGAAAAAGATTAACTATTAGATGTCCTCTATTTCAATATTTTTAAAAATTATTTATATGGGGAGGAAAGAAAAAGATTAACTATTATATGTTCTCAATTTAAATATTTTCAAAAATTATTAATATGATCTATCTAGTGAATTGAATTCAGGTAACTATATTTTTGCAACTATTTAAATATTATAGCAAATTTAAAAAAATATTTTTGTAATGAAGATTAATTTTGTAACTTAAGAAATTTTAATATAAGAGAATAAGATTATAGTTAACTATTTAAAGTAAAGGAAANTAAAAAAAAATATGTTAAGATTTTCTTACCTATTTTTTACTATTTTTGATGATATTACACTTCAAAGAAAGGTATTTTTGATGTTTTATTGCAGGAATGATGAATTAGGGTCATTGGAGCAAAAAGATGCAAAAAGGAGCGAATTTGGAGCGAAAAGGACATAAATGTGCAGAATTGAACTAGGGCGCTGACACGCCATCCACCCCACCGACGATGAAATTTTCCTGAGACTCCAGAATTAATTCATTATGAAGGTCCACCGACGATGCCCTCGAGGCCGCCGATGGCGACGTCGGTGGTTATGCCCAATTAAGCTTTGGATAAGGCCAAATTTTGAAGGAATGCTTAGACAACTCTTGGGAAAGCTCATCCACAACTTTAAAAGAAGATTTTGGCCAAAAATTAGAAAATTCCTGGATGTTAGAAAGGTTCTGGAGGTTAGAGAGGTTCCATTAGTGTATAGAGAATTTACTAGAGTGTCAAAATTGTGAGGAATTCTTCGAGAGATTGTAAGAGTGGAGGGAAAGTGAGAGATTTCTTCCTCCTTACTAATTTGAAGAGGAATTCTGTGTGCTGTAAAGAAAGGAAGAGATTCAGAGGAACTTCGAGGCGTGTTCTCGGGGAGAAATTAGAGATAAGTTATTTAGTTCTTATAGTTTGTATGACTTTGATTTTATATATGAATTTTGAGTTTTGTTGTGTTTCAGATTTCCCTGTCTCTCTCATTGTCTCAAGATTTGTGAAATGGTGATTTGAATTGGTGAAGCCAGGAAAATGTTTAAGAAATTNNNNTGCTAATTCAAAGAGGAATTTTGTGTGATGTAAAGAAAGGAATAGATTCAGAGGAACTTCGAGGCGTGTTCTTGGGGAGAAATTAGAGATAAGTTATTTACTTATTATAGTTTGTATGACTTTGATTTTATATATGAATTTCTGAGTTTTGTTGTGTTTCAGAATTCTCTATCTTTCTCCTTGTCTCAAGATTTGTGAAATGGTGATTTGAATTGGTGAAGCCAGGAAAATTTTAAAGAAATTGTGTTGATCTTTTCACTTTGATCTTAATTTACTTTCAATCTGGTCAATTGATTTGTTAAAATATGTGGTTTTACAACTAAAGTGAAGATTACATCCAAAATTCAGGGAGGTCAAAGCCCTTAGAGTTGGGTGCAAATAAATAAGGAAATAATATTATTGGGCATAAAATTGGAGATTTTAGAGTGACAGACTAAAATCCCCAATTCAGTCCTATTGTTTGGGTGCTAAAGTGTAGATGTTAGCCCTCGGCAAGAGGAACGTGGGAGCTTCAAAGTGAGAGCCCATATGCTCCCAGCCTAGTCACATATTTAGTAAACAAGCGTAGGATTAGTCAATGTTCTTTATGTCTGGACCAAAGAGTAAAGAATAGGTATGCTTCTATTTGACACAATATAATTTGAACCAATTCACTTTATCCATTCACTATAATTGCTTGACAAGGAGAAGGATGCTTTCTTATATATTAAATATCACATTTAAACTTTCATTAGTATCATTAGTTATTTAATAGTTATTAAAATTATATATTTATTTCAATTGCCTATTAGTGACAGANACTTGGGGAGAAATAAGAGATAAATTATTTTCTTGTTGTGGTTTGTATGACTTTGATTTTATATATGAATTCCGAGTTTTGTTGTGTTTTCCCCATGAATTTTATGTAGTTTTCTTTGTCTTTCTCCTTGTGTCAAGATTTGTGAAATGGTTATTTGAATTGGTGAAGCCATGAAAATATTTAAAAATTGTGATGATCTTTTCACTTCAATCTTAATTTACTTTCAATCTGGCCAATTGACTTGTTAAAATATGTTGAGTTTTACAACTAAAGTGAAGATTACATCTAAGATTCATGGAGGTCAAAGTCCTTGGAGGTTGGGTGAAAATAAATAAAGAAATAATATTATCGGGCGTAGAATTGGAGATTTTAGAATGACAGACTAAAATCCCCAATTTGGTCCTATCGTTTTGGTGCTGAAGTGTAGATGTTAGCCCTCAGCTGAGGGGAACGTGGTAGCTCCAAAGTGAGAGCTAGTATCCTCCCAGCCTAGCCGCAGATTCAGTAAACAAGCATAGGATTGGTCAATGTTCTTTATGCTTGGACCAAAGGGTAAAGAATATGTATGCTCCTATTTGACACAATATAAATTGAACTAATTCACCATTCACCATAATTTTTTGACAAGGAGAATGATGCTTTCTTATATATTGAATATCACAATTAAACCATACATAATTTCAATAGTTATTAATTAGTTATTAAAATTATCTATTTATTTCAATTGCCTATTAGTGACAGATAAGTAAATTGAACGTCATTGTTGTGATTAATGTATTACTTTTCTAAAGTCTTAGTCTGTAATTCTAAACTACTCCCTGTGGGATCGATATCTAGGACTCCATTAGAGCCAAAGTCTTAGTTTGTAGTTCTAATATTACTCCCTATGGGATCGATATCTAGGACTCCATTAGAGCCCCATATTACTATGCGATATGTATAGGTCTTAGTCCATAATTCTAAACTACTCCCTGTGGGATTGATATCTAGGACTCCATTAGAGCCCTATATTACTTGAGCGATATGTATAATTGTGTTGACAAATTTGACTTTAACATTATTGAATATTATATATATATACATCTTTATTAAATCAAACATATTAAGTGTGACTTTACACTCTATTAGAGCCCTATATTACTTGAGTGATACGTATACTTGCGTTGATAAGTGTGACTTTACAATTATTAAATATTTTATACATCCATCTTTATCGAATCTATACGTTGATAAGTGTGACTTTACAATTATTGAATATTTATTAAGTCCATATTTATCTTGTATTTTATAATTTGACTTTAACATTATTGAATATTATATCTATACATCTTTATAATCATATATATATATATATGATTTTGCACAATTATTGAATATTTTATACACATCTTTATCAAATCTATAACTGTTATCAAGTTTTTGGCGACTCTATTAGAGCCCTATATTACTTGAGTGATACGTATACTTGCGTTGATAAGTGTGACTTTACAATTATTGAATATTTTTATACATACATCTTTATCGACTCTATAACTGCTATTAAGTTTTTGGTGCAGTTGCTGAATTATATACATCCATCTTTATCGAATCCATAACTGTAATTAAGTTTTGGTACAGTTGCTGAGGAATTAAATCTTTTAGCAGCAGTATTAAATACGTCCATATTTATCTTATATTTTATTGCATATATAAAGTCATTGTCAAGTTTTTGGCGTCGTTGCCTGGGAGTGATTGAGTGAGTGAGTAAAATCACAATCAGAGTAACAGACAAATTAGGATTATTAGAAATTTTTTACTTAAATTGCAACTTATTTTTATATTTATATTTATGTTAATTATATTACTGAGTACTGATTTCAAATTGTATGCGTAAATTTGGACCTGAAAATCTAATTATATTACTGAGTACTGATTTCAAATTGCATGCGTAAATTTGGACCTGAAAAATATTATACCCTACGATTCAGAATTAGAACGCACTATTAGAAGGATCAAAAAATTAAGAAAAGAACCTATAAATTTTGATACAATGGAAAACAACCAGAACAATCAAGTAGTAGAGAATGAACACCAACCTATACCCCTAAGAGATTATGCAAATCCTACAGCAGATGAGATTCACTTTTCTATCCAAAATCCTGATGTAGGTGCTAATTCATTTAAGCTTAAACCTGTTATTATCCAAATGGTACAAAACAATCAATTCGGAGGTACACAGTTCGGATCTTCATTTGGTATACCTCCGAATTTAAGCTTAAACCTGTTATGAAGATCCGAACTGCTAGTTTTTTTAGAACTGTGTGCTACTTTTAAAAATGACAGTCTCAAACGATGCTGTTAGACTTAGACTTTTTCCTTTTTCTCTGAGGGATAAAGCTAAGAAGTCGTTAAATTCCTTAGCACCAGGATCTATTAGAACTTGGGAAGAACTTTCACAGAAATTTCTTTCCAAATATTTCCCTCCATCCAAAACTGCTAAACTTTGAAATGACATAACATCATTCTGTAAAATTGATGGAGAGTCAATATATGAAGCTTGAGAGAGATTTAAAGATCCTCTTAGGAAGTGTCTTCACCATTCGTTACCAGATTGGTTAATAATTCAAACTTTTTATAATGGATTAGTGGGATCTCTTAGTGATGATAGATGCTGCGGCTGATGGTTCTTTAATATCAAAACCTTTTGATGAGGCTTATTCATTAATAGAAGAGAAAATATAGATGTTGCGGCTGGTGGTTCTTTAATGTCAAAACCTTTTGATGAGGCTTATTCATTTGTTACCAGATTGGTTGATAATTCAAACTTTTTATAATGGATTAGTGGGATCTCTTAGATTGATTGTCACCAGATTGGTTGATAATTCAAACTTTTTATAATGGATTAGTGGGATCTCTTAGATCGATTATGATGCTATGGTTGGTGGTTCTTTAGTGTTAAAACCTTTTGATGAGGCTTATTCATTAATAGAAGAGATGGCTACCAACAATTTTCAATGGCCCTCTGNGTTTGTAGCCAAGCCTAACAACAAACCTCCAATAGGTGTGGAGAACTTAGCTTGACCTCATGTAATCTGTGACTAGTTACGACGTCTAGTGCAAGAAGAATTTCATCAAAGGGATAGAAGTTATTTTTCTTCTCTATGTAATTCTAAAGTTTTCTCCGTTGGCTGAGATCATTCTTCAACGGCCTATTCCAATGGAGTTTCATCTTCTAAGCATTAATAATTATGGAAATATCATACAACGAGCTTTTGATATGCTCTTTTGACAAGTTTTCTCTACTGCTCTTAAAGGCCAAGCACATGCTTGTTTCTATTCACTCCTAGTAGGAATCATTCATACCTCTGTGAAGCTTGCTAAATTATTTGTGGAGTAATTTTTCACAAATAAAATTGTCAAAGACTCTGCTCACTTTTTTGGGATGCATCAAAATAAAAGTCACTAAGAGATAATTTTTAAAGCATTCTTCGATGTGGGGAGNCAGCTCATATTACGACATCAAGGAGCAACACACATTTGTTGTATGGGATTATTATATTAAGAAGCTACATGCATTTGTTAATTTCTTCACCGCTCCATCATCATAGCAGATCCGTTGATATGTATTGCATTGTTAACGTGGTGATGCAGTGATTTCCCAATTGCTTTGCATCATTCATAAGTCTAAGCATCATTCAAAGCCAATTTACATAGAAATAAAATGAAACTAAACAAATTACAACTTCAGCAATACTGCAAACAAAGGTCCCAATTGCTTTCCTCCATTAATCACAGAAACGCGAAAGGGAAGAATGCCCCAAATATGAAAAGTGATTCAAATAAGAGTATGCGATTGAATAATTTGCAATGAAATTGACCTTCAGTTATTCAACATATATATCATTGATCTGTTGCTTCACAACCGTCACATATAAACATGTGCTCACCAAGTTTTTCAGTGCCAGACAGCTTATCGGCATAAGGGCAAACCGAACTTTAAAATGATTTGTGCTTTGGCATACTGACCAGAGAAAAATATGTTGAGATTTTTATACCTATTTTATACTTTTTTTGATGATATTGCACTTTAAAGAAATGTATTTTTGATGTTTTGTTGCATGAATTATGAATTAGGGTAATTGGAGCAAAAAGATGCAAAAATGAGCGAATTTGGAGCGAAAAAGGACCAAAATGTGAAGAATTGAACTAGGGCGCCGACGACGCCATCGACCCCGCCGACAGTGAGAATTTTCCGAGACTCCAGAATTAATTCATTAAGAAGGTCAGCCGACGACGCCCTCGAGGCCACCGACGACGAGCTCGGCGGTTATGACCAACTAGGCTTTGGATGAGGATAAATTTTGAAGGGATGCTTAGGCAACTCTTAGGAAAGCTCATCCACAACTTTAAAAGAAGATTTTGGTCGAAAATTCAGGGGGCTTGGAAGACTCTAGAGGTCCTCGAGGTTAAAAATGTTCCATTAGTGTATAGAGAATTTACTAGTGTCAAAATTATGGGGAATTCTTCGAGAGATTGTATGAGTGGAGGGAATGTGAGAGATTTCTTCCTCCTTGCCGCTTCGAAGAGGAATTCTGTGCGCTGTAAAGAAAGGAAGAAATTCAGAGGAACTTCGACGAGTTTTCCTGGGAAGAAATTAGAGATGAGTTTATTTATTGTTGTAGTTTATATGACTTTCATTTTATATATGAATTTCGATTTTTGTTATGTTTTTCCCATGAGATTTTTCTCTGTCTTTCTCCTTGTCTTGAGATTTGTGAAATGGTGATTTGAATAGGTGAAGCCATGAAAATATTTAAGAAATTGTGATGATCTTTTCACTTCGATCTTAATTTACTTTCAATCTG
>JXCR01147297.1:161783-191396 GCA_002079205.1 Phalaenopsis hybrid cultivar
ACACACACAGATATATATATATATATATATATATATATATATATATATATATATATATACAATTTGGTTTATTTATATATAAATGAAGAGTGTTGGTAGCTTAGTTTGAAAATTTTCATATTTAAGTGTGTTTGCTACCTTTTTTTAATTACTTGCTTTATTTTGTTTATCCGTAGTGTAAGATATAAAAATTTAGTACCTTACGATTCTGAAGTAGAGAGAACTGTTAGAGAATTTTAAAAAAAACAAAAAAAGAAAGATCATTTTAGCAAAATGGCTTAAAATTTAAACAATATTGGAAATGAAAATTAACATCATCAAAGACCTTTAAGAGATTATACTAATTATACAGTAGATGAAATTCATTTAAGTATACAAAACTCTATTGTACCTGCCAATTCATTTGAGCTTAAACCTATTATTATCCAAATGGTACCAAAAAATCAGTTTGGAGGAACACCAATTGAAGATCCTAATTTGCACCCTGCTAGTTTTCTAGAATTATGTGCTACATTTAAATATGGTGGAGTGTCAAATGATGTTGTCAGTCTTAGAAATTTTCCTTTTTCCCTAAGGGATAAAGCTAAGACGTGGTTAAACTCATTAGCACCTGGATCTATCAGAACATGAGGATATTTACACAAACATTCTTATCTAAATATTTCCCACCTTAAGAAACTGTTAAACTTAGAAATGATATCACATCTTTTTGTCAGTTTGAAGGGAAATCAATTTATGAAGCCTGGGAAAGATTTAAAGATCTCCTTAGAAAGTGTCCACACCATGCATTGTCAGATTGGTTAATAATTCAAACTTTTTATAATGGATTGGTTGGATCTCTTAGATCTATAATTGACGCTATTGTTAGTGGATCATTAATGTCAAAACCATTTGATAAAGCATATTCTTTAATTGAAGAGATGGCTACAAATAATTTTCAATGGCCCTCTGAAAGGGTAAATAAAAAATGAGTAGCTAGTAATCATAATTCTGATGCAATATCTCTGTTGGTTGCCCAAATACCTGCTATATAAGATAGATTAATATGGAATGAATTATTCTCAGACAGCACCTGTGCTTGAGGAAAACTCATTAGGAAGATAATATAATCTTAATCTTTTTATGAGACCTTAAATGCAACAAAAAATGTTCTAATAACCCTTATGCCAACTATTATAATCCTGGATGGAAGAATCATCCAAATCTTAGTTAGAGTAACAATAACTCTAATGTTGCAAATCCGCAATGGGGAAACAATACTGCTAACCCATTAAGAAACTCCAACAATCAAGGGAATTAAGCTTATAAACCTTATTGCCCTAAGAATTTAATAATTTGTAGAACAAAGAGAAAAAGCTATCAATGGAAGAATTGATATTGCAAATGGCCAGTCAATTACAAAGTCAAGAAGCTGCAATATGAAATACAGAAAATAAATTGGGATGTATTGCAACTGTACTTAGCAATATACCTCCAAAAACATTTCCTAGTAATGTTGAAGTAAATCCTAAATATCAAAACAAAGAGAAAATCAAAGCTATTCAACTAAGAAGTGGAAAAGATAAAAAAATAGAGTTCATCGAGAAGTTGAAGTTGAAAAAGATGAGGTGAAAAATGAAAAAAAAAATTGGTGAAGATATTCATTTTGAAGAAGAAAGTCCTATTAAACCAATGAAAATCACTGTGGAAAGATCACCACCTCCATTTCCTCAAAGATTGAAGCAGAAAAATAGAGATAATCATTTTTTGAAATTTTTGGAAAATTTGAGGAAATTAACGATAAACATTCAATTTGTTGAAGCTTTGGAACAATGGCCAAACTATGTGAAGTTCATGAAGGATATACTTAATAAAAGAAGGAAGTTTGCAGATAATGAGACTATAATTCAGAAAAAGCTTCCTGAAAAACTTAAAGATCCTGGAAGTTTTACAGTTCCTTGTGCTATTGGCAAATGATTTTATGGAAAAGCTTTATGTGATTTAGGAGCTAGTATTAATCTTATGTCGTTATCAATATTCAAAAGGTTGTGCTTAGGAGATATTTCACCAACAACTGTAACTCTTCAGTTAGCTGATGATTCAATTACATATCCTAAAGGAGTTATAAAAGATGTTTTGGTAAAAGTTGATAAATTTACCTATTTTGTGGACTTTATTGTATTAAATATGATGGAAGATAATGAAATTCCTATCATTTTAGGAAGACCATTTGTAGCCAATGGAAGAGCATTGATGGATGTTCAAAAAGGAGAACTAACTATGAGAGTTAGTGATCAAGAGGTTACATTTAATATTGCAAAATCGATGAGATACCCTGCAAAAGAACAAGTGATTGAATGCTTCATAATAGATATTAATGAATATTTAAGCTAAGAGTATTTTTAGAATACTTTTGAAAGATAATTTGAAAAAGAATATATGAAATATCAAGATGAGGATACAATTCACGATGAATATATGGAAGTGAGTAAAGAGGATTTGAATTATATTCAGGAAAAATTTGAAATGTTAGATCCTATAGAAAGTAATAAGATTTTGATTTCTTGTATTGAGAAACCTCCCAAACTAGAACAAAAAACACTTCCTACACATTTGAAGTATGCATTCTTAGGAGATTTATCTACATTACATGTTATAATATCCTCAGAATTAGCCGATACACAAGAACAACAATTGTTGGAAACCTTAAAAAGATATAAAAAAGCTTTTGGATGGACATTAGCTGATATTAAAGGAATCAGTCCTTCAATTTGTATGCATAGAATCTTATTAGAAGATCAACATGAACCAAGAGCTGATCCTCTATGGAGATTAAACCCTATGATTAAAGAAATTTTGAAGAAAGAGAGTTCAAAATGGTTAAGTGCTAGAATAATAAATCATATTTTAGACAGTGCTTGGGTAAGTCCAATTTACTGTGTTCCAAAGAAAGGAAGTGTGAATGTAGTGACAAATGAGCAAAATAAATTAATATCAACAAGACAATTCACTAGTTGGAGAATCTGCATAGATTATAGAAAATTAAATTCTACCACTAGGAAGGATCATTTTCCTTTACCCTTTTTGGACTAGATATTGGATAGATTGGCTGGGCATAAATATTTTTGTTTTCTAGATGGATATACTAGTTATCACCAAATATCTATTGCTCCAGAGGATCAAGAGAAAACAACATTTATTAGTCCTTATGGAACTTTTGCTTTTCAGCAAATGCTTTTTAGTTTATGTAATGCACCTGCAACATTTCAAAGATGTATGATGTCAATTTTCAGTTGTTTGATTAAAAGAGGGTTTGAAGTCTTTATGGAAAATTTTTTTGTATTTAGAACTTCATTTGAAATATGCCTAAGTTATTTAGAGAAAGTTCTGGAATATTGTGAAAGTACTAATCTCATATTGAATTGGGAAAAATATCAATTTATGGTTATAGGAGGAATTGTGGTTGGGCATAAAATTTCAAAAAATGACATGGAAGTAGATCATGCAAAAATACAGGTTATATCAAACTTACCTCCACCTACTAGAGTAAGAGGAGTTAGGAGCTTTTTAGGACATGCTAGATTTTACAAGAGATATATTAAAGTCTTTTCAAAAATTACTAAACCTTTATGCCAACTTCTGGAAAAAGATACAAAATTTGACTTTAATCATGATTGCCTTAAAGCCTTTAAAACTTTAAATGAAAAATTGATCACTGCTCCTATAATTATTTTACCTGATTGGGAGAAACCTTTTGAATTAATGTGTGATGCTAGTTATTATGCAATTGGAGCTATTTTATGGCAGAGATATGATAAGATTTTTAAAGTTATATACTATGCTAGTAAGACTCTTGATAATGCTTAGTTTAATTACACCACCACTGAAAGAGAATTTATAGACATTGTGTATGCTTTTGATAAGTTTAGGCCATATTTGATTGGAGCTAAATGTTTTGTGCATACTGACCATTCCGCTATTAAATATTTGATGCAAAAGAAGGATGCTAAACCAAAATTAATTAGATGGGTACTTCTTATGCAAGAGCTTAATTTTGTAATAGTCGATAGGAAAGAGACTGATAATCAAATTGTCGATCATCTATCTAGGCTAGAACGAGAAGAAATACTTGATTTGGAAAGAGAAATTAATGAAACATTTCCTCATGAACAAATTTATGCTGTAAAAGGATGGGAAATACCGTGGTATGCTGATAACATAAATTATAATGTTAGTAGTTTTTTACCTTAATGGCTGAAAAANCTCTTGCTATCAATGAACAAATTTCTATCAATTTGTTCTCTATCTCTAGTGGTCTCATTCATTTGGCTTTGGCAATACTGCACAGCACTTTCAACAATGTCCTCATCCTTCCTGAGCCAAGCATCATTATGATCTTTGATAGAGTGTATAGTGTTGCATTTCCTTTGGTATTTGATGCAGGCATGGTAGAATTTAATATTCCAATCTCCATCAGCAAATTTAGATTTTGCAGCCTTTTGTTGAAGGAAGTGGTCCTGCCACTGGATGGCATTTAAAAGTCTCTCATTAGCCTCAAGGAGAACAACCTCATCTATCCTTCCTTTGCTATGCTCCTCCTCCAGCTCAATTACCTCCTTTTCAGCCTTATCAACAATTTGTAGGAGGTCTCCAAAGGTATTCCAGCTCCACAGTTTGAGGGCTTTAGCAACCCTCTTCTGATTAAGCCAAAGGTTGATAAATGGGTCAGGGTGAAGGTCTTTCTTCCACNTGTCGTTAGCCGCCCACTGCTCATAGCAGTTGGCGAACTCTTTTTGCATACAAAGTATCACGAATGCAGTGTAACAAAAAATCTTGAATAATGTGTGATGAATAATGTTGTATTGAGATCAGAAGATGAGCCATGGCAACAACTGCTTATGAACGACATATTCAGAATACGATAACTCATTGAACTTTTGAATTTATACCTAAAAGTGTTGCTCTGGTGTAAAATAATAAATCCGAGAAAATAGTTGTAGCCACTAACCGGTGTAGCACCAACTACGACCGATGCGGCTATTTACTTCTGTGACGTCCCACTACAGTCTATGTAGGTAACTACTCCAATAATCAACCATGGCATATGTGACCAACTATGATCTATGTGACTAATTACGGTCTGTGGTTAACGGTTATTGAAACTACTAACTATGACCTCAATGGTCAACTAATGTTATTGCAGCCATCAACCACGACTTATGTGACCATCTACAGCATATATGGTTGACTGTTATTGCAGCTACCAACTTCTATTTTTGTGGTCAATTGATGCTATTGCAGCCACCAAATACGACCTATATGATCAACTACGACTTTTATAGTTAATTGCTATTACAGCTACCAACCACGACTTATGTGACCAACTACAGCATATGTGGTTAACTGCTAATGCAGCTACCAACTACAGCATTTGCAACCAACTACAGCATTTGCAACCAACTAAGGCCTATATAGTTAACTGCTACTACAGTTACCAACCATGACCTATGTGACCAAATAAGGCCTATGAGGTTAACTGTTATTGCAGCTACCAACTTCGACATTTTTGGTTAATTAATGTTATTGCAGCTACCAGCTACCGACTGTGGCTTATGTGATCAACTGCGACCTATGTAGCTAGTTGTTACCAACCACTACGACTTATATGGTTAATAACTACTACAAGTATCAACTAAGGTTTTTGTGTTCAATTGATAATATTACAAATACCAACTAAGGCGTATGTGATTAACTACTACAACTTTCAACTACAACTTTTGTGACCAATTCCGCTATTAAGGACAACAACTACCATCTTTATGGTCAACTACTATTATTGCATCCTCCAACTAAAGCCTTTGTTGCCAGTTATCCCTATAGCAGCCGCCAACTACAAGCCTTTACAGAGTTGACACCTTCGAATTACAAAAATATGCAATAAAAATATCAGGCCTTAAATGCTTGTTACCAGAGTGTACTTATAACAAAGTTTATATTATAAGAAGAAATCACTTGAATATCTTAAAGATGAACTTATTGGTTNTGCAATAACACATGAATAACACAGGAGAGAATATTCCCCGTGTTACTGCGCCGTTTTTNGCAATAACACATGAATAACACATGAGAGAATATTCTCCGTGTTACTGCGCCGTTTTTTTTTTGCTCTACCGCGCGAGATGTCGTGACGTGTTTTGATTGGCTACGCACGTTATTTTTACATGCATAGTACTGATATAATATTTCTTCGTGCAACACACCTCTGTCGGACATCAGGCTACATGTGCTCTGGTTCTTGGCTGTTTCATGTTGAACATTTCCCCATATTAAAACATAAAAAAAAAAGAAATTTGTATGCAACTCACAGAAGTCTTACATATTTACATATCTAACATCAAAACTTTTATANGAAATTTGTATGCAACTCACAGAAGTCTTACATATTTACATATCTAACATCAAAACTTTTATATTTCTATTCATAACACCTAAACTTCAGGCTTTTAAAACCGTTAATGTAATAAATTAACTTTTACGGATTAATTATTTATTTTCATGGTGCTATGATGGCTGGGCAGAGGTAGCCTCGAAAGACTACAACTTGTGTACGTCGTTCAAAGGAGTGGTGGGGTTCGCTTGCGGGCTCAACTGAGTTGCATTCATTGGCCATGTTCATTGCACGACCAATAAAAATAACTATCACTACTATCCGTACTGTTAAGGTTAATGACATATAATTATAAAATATAAAAATGTTATTAAAAAAATTAATTTTATATTATGGGCCTTCAAGGGCATTAATGCAAGATTCAAAGATTGTGTGATCTAAAATTTAAGTACTTGATGTTATCATCTCTTGTCTCGCATTATTTTTATATTTGTACTCCATTCTATTAAANAAAACCGTTAATGTAATAAATTAACTTTTAAGGATTAATTATTAATTTTCATGGTGCTATGATGGGTGGGCAGAGGTAGCCTCGAAAGACTACAACTTGTGTACGTCGTTCAAAGGAGTGGTGGGGTTCGCTTGCGGCCTCAACTGAGCTGCATTCATTGGTGATGTTCATTGCATGACCAATAAAGATAACTATCACTACAATCCGTACTGTTAAGGTTAATGGCATATAATTATAAAATATAAAAANTCATGTTCATTGCACGACCAATAAAGATAACTATCACTACAATCCGTACTGTTAAGGTTAATGGCATATAATTATAAAATATAAAAATGTTATTAAAAAAATAATTTTATGTTATGGGCCTTCAAGGGCATTAATGCAAGATTCAAAGATTGTGTGATTTAAAATTTAAGTACTTGATGTTATCATCTCTTGTCTCGCATTATTTTTATATTTGTACTCCATTCTATTAAAAGATTTAAAATTTTATGACTTATTTTAATTAGGCGTACCACATGATAATATATATATATATAAGTAAATTAATACTTTTATAGATTATGAGAGTAAAATGAGTTATTACAAAGTCTCCGTGGACTATTTTAACACTTTCTTATTTGTAAAAATCATATAAAATATAGTATATATTACAGAGAGAATTACATGATCATTTGAATTTAGAAAGACATAAGAAATTAATTTTTTGAGAGAAATAGTGAATGATATTCAAAATAGAATGTGTTAGTTAAAATTTTATTTATTCATTAAGTAATTGTAATAATATGAAATCGTTGAGCTATTATTAATTAGATAAAAAAATGAANATTTAAAAAGACATAAAAAATTAATTTTTTTGTGAGAAATAGTGAATGATACTCAAAATAGAATGTGTTAGTTAAAATTTTATTTATTCATTAAGTAATGGTAATAATATGAAATCGTTGAGCTATTATTAGTTAGATAAAAAATGAATTTGATTACTTTAATCATATTTATTTGGCACAATCTTTAATGTTACATATGCTCATCAACCATAAATGCTGGACCAATCTAAGGAATCATAGAAGAGGCCTTTATAGTCTAAATTTGTAATCAATAAAATCATGGTTTACATTAAAACTTTAGCCAAGCTACTTTTTTTTTTGTTTTTTTTTTTGTTACATTACTACAAAATTAAAATTTCACTTTCATGGCTACATGTAGGTATAGGAAGAGAAAANCAATAAAATCATGGTTTACATTAAAACTTTAGCCAAGCTACTTTTTTTATTTTTTTTGGTTACATTACTACAAAATTAAAATTTCACTTTCATGGCTACATGTAGGTATAGGAAGAGAAAAGGGAAAGCTAGTATAGAAAGTTCTCAAAGATATGTGACATGCCTTATTCTATTGAGTGGTGCAGTGATAGACTATAAAATCATGTGATGCATCAGTGACATGATCACAAACAAATTATTCTAGCCATATTACATNAATCATAGAAGAGGCCTTTATAGTCTAAATTTGTAATCAATAAAATCATGGTTTACATTAAAACTTTAGTCAGGCTACTTTTTTTTTGTTACATTACTACAAAATTAAAATTTCACTTTCATGGCTACATGTAGGTATAGGAAGAGAAAAGGGAAAGCTAATATAGAAAGTTCTCAAAGATATGAGCGATAGAATATAAAATCATGTGGTGCATCAGTGACATTATCACAAACAAATTATTCTAGTCATATTACATGAATTATAGTTTCATTTTTTTTATGAATATGATTTGATTGTTTCTAATAATTCCCTCTTCATNAGCGATAGAATATAAAATCATGTGGTGCATCAGTGACATGATCACAAACAAATTATTCTAGCCATATTACATGAATTATAGTTTCATTTTTTTTATGAATATGATTTGATTGTTTCTAATAATTCCCTCTTCATTGAAATCAAGTATGATTAGTTTTCATTCCTCCTTACAATGCATACGAAAGTTTTTCATAACATGTGAGACACTTGCCAATCATTTATGTAGCCAATGGCTTTACACTTTAAANCGCGTACGAAAGTTTTTCATAACATGTGAGACACTTGCCAATCATTTATGTAGCCAATTGTTTTACACTTTAAATTTCACCTTATTCTTCAAGGTTTTTTTTTTGGGAAATTAGATTTAAATCCTTATCATCAAAGAATAATTTCAAAGCATATAGCTAATTTTAACTTGTTAATTCAAAAGAATAGTTGTTAGCTTGAAAAAGTTTTATAGTTCTCTTTCTTCTCTTATAGGGCTAGGTGGTCTCTCTTAATTAATTTTTCTAATTAAGAAATTTCATTCNCCTTATTCTTCAAGGTTTTTTTTTTTTGGAAATTAGATTTAAATCTCTATCATCAAAGAATAATTTCAAAGCATATAGCTAATTTTAACTTGTTAATTCAAATGAATAGTTGTTAGCTTGAAAAAGTTTTTTAGTTCTCTTTCTTCTCTTATAGGGCTAGGTGGTCTCTCTTAATTAATTTTTCTAATTAAGAAATTTCATTCAATTATATATTTCAAAATATAATTTTTTATGTATAACCTTCTCCTTAACTATCTTAAAAACTTGAAGTTTGCTAAGTGAGAAAAATATCTAAAATTTGCCCAAAATATTTATCATAACTTCATATTTTTGTATAAATGTTGATCTAACTTATGTGTTGTGTGTAGCAAAACCATCACTTAAAGAAATTAAAGTTTTTTGGATTTAAAATGACATCATCGTAGTGCCATCAGTAACATTGCAATGCTATGTTGATAATTTTTCCAATAGATTTCTTGGAAGCAAAGGGACACAATGCTTGATCAGAGAGACGTAATGCTGATAGTCAGGCACATCATCACTAGCTATCAAAGCTTTTATTTGCATCATGTATTTAAGGTTCAACTAGCAAATTAATTATTTATCGTGAAAATTGTATATTGTAATTTTATGGACTCATAAACCAAAAATTATTTCTTAGAGGTTCTTATTTCAATAAGAATAAAATAGCCAAAGGTTTTAATTGAATGCCATTAGATAAAATATATATAAATAAGAAATTAAGAAAATTTATATATCGATTATAAAGTAAGAAAAACTAATAGAAAACATATAATTAGAAATAAAATAATAATAATAATATAATAATCATTGACAGCTTAAAATTTGTGATGATGTCAAAAGAAGTTTTCATCTTAATATTGCAAAAAGTTCCGTAGATATATAAATGAAACTCAAATGTGAACAAAANATTTGTAGCCAAGCCTAACAACAAACCTCCAATAGGTGTGGAGAACTTAGCTTGACCACATGTAATCTGTGACTAGTTACGACGTCTAGTGCAAGAAGAATTTCATCAAAGGGATAGAAGTTATTTTTCTTCTCTATGTAATTCTAAAGTTTTCTCCATTGGCTGAGATCATTCTTCAACGACCTATTCCAATGGAGTTTCATCTTCTAAGCATTAATAATTATGGAAATACAATACAACGAGCTTTTGATATGCTCTTTTGACAAGTTTTCTCTACTACTCTTAAAGGCCTAGCACATGCTTGTTTCTATTCACTCCTAGTAGGAATCATTCATACCTATGTGAAGCTTGCTAAATTATTTGTGGAGTAATTTTTCACAAATAGAATTGTCAAAGACTCTGTTCACTTTTTTGGGATGCATCAAAATAAAAGTCACTAAGAGATAATTTTTAAAGCATTCTTCGATGTGGGGAGCAACATTCACTACAGTCATGAAAAGTTGCTCCTGCACACCTCTGATTGCACCCGCGTGCGTACCAACTCATTTCCAAATGCACCACTGCATCCCCGATTGAACTTGACTCGTTTTTTAATCTTATTGCATTCTTAATGCATAATTATGCTCTTTTGCTTTATGAACACACATAACCCCGTGCAAACATGATCGCTCAACCAGAAGCTTACTGCTCCACGACCACTATCGCCATGGAAATAACATTGTCTGGCCACCACAAATATCTTTAGGCCATAACTTCCCGATCACCAATATTTCTGACAATATGATCTGAACTCCGCAAAATAGCCAAACACCTCAAAATACAAATTTTGGGAATATTTATTTTCAAATGAGACAGAAAATAATGTCTGAAAAAAGGGACAACTGATGCATCAATAAATTTTAGCATTTGACATAAAGCTTNGCCGTGCAAACATGATCGCTCAACCAGAAGCTTACTGCTCCACGACCACTATCACCATGGAAATAACATTGTCTGGCCACCACAAATATCTTTAGGCCATAACTTCCCGATCACCAATATTTCTGACAATATGATCTGAACTCCACAAAATAGCCAAACACCTCAAAATACAAATTTTGGGAATATTTATTTTCAAACGAGACAGAAAATAATGTCTGAAAAAAGGGACAACTGATGCATCAATAAATTTTAGCATTTGACATAAAGCTTGAGATAATTTTTTGAACAAGAAACATTTCAGTTTAAATTAAAGATGATCAAGGGTTTCGATTTTAGAAAATTTATCATCACAGTAATCGTCTTGACAAAAAAAACTCAATTATACCAAAATTGATCCAATCTAAATCTAATCAACTCTCATAACAAGTCAATAAGCTCATTTGGAGGCTTCAANAATCAAAGTAATCGTCTCGACAAAACAAACTCAATGATACCAAAATTGATCCAATCTAAATCTAATCAACTCTCATAACAAGTCAATAAGCTCATTTGGAGGCTTCAANTTGCTATATATCTATACATGGTTGCTATATATATATATATATATATACATGGTTGCTATATATATATATACATGGTCCAATGAGCTAAGGCCACTTTTGCTGATGTGGTGGGTAAAGGAGCTGCTACTGTTAAAGATTTTGATGACCTTATTTTCCCCCAGAGCTACCATGAGGCGGCTGACCCGTTAATAAAACCTCTGAGTAGGAAGAATGGGAAAGTGGCTATCATTTATAATGATTTAAAGATCCAGAACCTGATTGAGGTATGTAAATTTTCTCTCATAGGCAAGTTCCAGCTAGGACATCTGAAAATGGAAGCCATTAGAAAATTCTTTGATGGCATTAAACTCAAAGGTGCTTGGAGGGTGGGTCTCATTGATGGCAGACACATCCTTATTAAACTGTCAAGAGAAGATGATTATGCTAGAGTTTTCTCCAAATAGATTTTATAGATTGATGGTATTACTATGAAGATCTTGAAATGGTCCACTGAATTTGACCCGAGCAAGGAGCTGCCTGTAGTTTCTATTTAGTTCAAACTTCCTGGATTAAAGCTTTACTTCTTTAATCATAAAGTTCTGTTTAATATTGGTCAAGCACTGGGGAAACCTTTCAAGCTGGATGTCCCTACTTACAACCTTTCCAGACCTTCAGTCGCCAAAATATTAGTAGAAAGGGACATCACCCATACTAAGCATAATGGCTATTGACAAAGGATAGTTGCTAAACAGAAGCCATACTACTGTTTCCATTGCATCATGTTTGGGCATACTGATAGCAAATGTTATAAAATCCATCCCCATCTCAGAAGAACTACTGGTGGGACTTCTAAGGAGGCTGATCATTTCTCTGTTGACGATGGGCTTTTGAGAAAAGAGGATTATGCTAATCCATTTAATCAGGTTTTAACCAAGGGCAGTGAGGATGATGGCCATCAGGGCATCAACCCTGCCCAAGTTGAAACTGATGACCAGTAGGATGTTAATGCCAAAACTAATGCCTTTTCAGAAGCTGACCCTCCTGATTACAACCAGACAATCAATGAAGTACTAAACACTGATTCTGTTGGGGATACTAATTAGGAAGTAGGGGCTGAGGTTGTCCTGGGGAATCAACAGATTGACACAACATTAATTGAGGGGTTGCAGACAGCCCTGGAGGATGAATGGCTTGTCCAAAAATTAAAGAAAAAGAAAAAGGGCTTCCAAGTTTTGAATACTAAAAAGGGGGGAAGTTACATTCTCAGGGATAGAAAATCTCATAAAGAAGCTCTTGAGGATATGGCTAAAGCCAGAAGGAGGGGTAAATCAGTATCTATTCGATGACGAACATTCTATGTTGGAATGTTAGGGGATTGGCACATCCTAAATCCCTTAACAGACTAATGGCCTTGAATGGGATGTATAAATTTTGGTTGATGGCTTATTCAGGAGCCTATGGTCTCTAAAAATTCCCAGAGAATTATAAATAAATTCCCTGGTTTTTTAAATCTCTCTAATTTGAATAACAAGATTTGGGTGTTACATAGGAAGGAGGTGTCTTGCAGCATACTTTGTGATCACCAACAATTTCTCCATATTAAGCTTCAAGTTGGGAGTCAGATTGGTCTGGCTACTTTTGTTTATGCTGGGTGTTCTCCTAGTGTAAGAAAGGAGCTTTGGGACAGTCTAATAGCTATTAGTAGCTCTTGTAACTCTTTTCGGATGGTTGGTGGAGACTTTAATTGCATTTCTGTACCTTCAGAAAAGTTGGGTGGTGCCCCCCTGACCTTAACAAGATGAACTACTTCAATGATCAAAGCAACCTGGTTGGTCTGTATGACCTTGGTTTTTCTGGTCCAAAATTTACCTAGAGGATGGGTCAACTTTGGGAAAGGTTAGATAGAATTTTTGTGAATTCTATGTGGCTTAGTGAGTTCATTCACACTTCTGTGCAGCATCTCAGCATGACAGGATCGGATCATAGACCACTGCTTCTGAAAATTTCTACATCTAATGCTAAGCACAAGCCAAGTTTTAGATACCTCAACATGTGGTCTTCCCATAGAGAATTCCTTAATCAGGTCTCATTGGTTTGGAGGGACTGTCACCATTCCAACCCTCTGATTAAGTTATGGCAACTGCAAAAGAAGTCTGGCTTCCATTGATAGCTCCAAAGTAGCTGGTCCTGATGAATTTTTCGCTGATTTCTATAAGAATTCATGGAAGATCATTAAACATGATATTATTAAGGCTGTCCAAGGTTTCTTCAGAGGTTTGGATCTTCCCAACTATTTTAAATGCTCCACTATAACTCTAATTCCCAAAACTTCTTCTGCCCTCTCTTGGGATCTTTTCAGGCCTATTAACCTTACAAATGTGCTCTCTAAAATGATTAGTAAAGTGATATCCAACAGACTCCAACCCCTCCTTCCCAAGCTCATTTGTGAGAACCAGCCAGCTTTCATTAAAGGGAGAAGCATTGTAGAGAATGTTTTGCTGGCCCAAGAATTAGTGTTGGATCTGGACAAGCAGTATAGAGGTGGGAACCTAATACTTAAATTGGATATTAGAAAGGCTTATGATACCATCAACTGGGAGTTCATTAAGGAAGTGCTGTATGCTAAGGGATTTAATGAACAATTTATCTTGTTGATACATAGATGGCTAAGAAAAAACTCTCAATCAGTGTTTATTAATGGTAAATCTCATGGTTTCTTCACCTCATCTAGAGGAATCAAGCAAGGTGACCCACTATCTCCTACTATCTTCATCATTACTTTTGATTACTTCTCTAAACTTTTGAATCAGCTCATGGTTTCATCCTTTCATACACTCTACAGTCATAGATCTAACATTGCTATGAATCATTTAGCATTTGCTGATGATGTTATTATTTTATCCAAAGAAACCAAACCAGCTGTTAAATTGGTTCTTCAATGCCTGGACAAGTTTTAGGAATGTTCTGGTATGCAATTCCATACTAAGAAATGCCTTTTGGAGTTTAGCAAAAAAGTTAAACCTGAAATTAAGCATTGGATTGCTGACCTTAGTGGCTTCTGGTCCAGCTCTCTGCCTTTAAAATACCTGGGTACTTTGATTTTGAAGGGGAAAACAAGACAAGTTCAATTTGATGATTGTATCACCAAAATTTAGGATAAGCTAAACTGCTGGGCTAATTCATTCCTTTCCAATGAGGGTAGAGTTACTCTTCTAAAAAGTGTCTTGATAGTTCTTCCATCCTATATCTTCCAGGTTTCTGTAATGAAGAAGTCAACACAGTTAACTCTGGAAAGAATGTTTAATAGATTTCTATGGGCAGGTCAGAGGAAACAAATGCATTGGACCAGTTGGCAAAAGCTGTGTGGAAGTACTTAGCGCTGGTGGGCTGGGTTTCAAAAGTATCAAACAAATCTCTCAAATCAATTTTGTAAGCTTTCATTGATGTTCAGAGCTCAGAGTTCTCTTTGGGCTAAATTTTTGAAGGGCAAATACTGTAGAGAGATGCGCCCCTCCCTTGTCACTAAAAAAATTGGGGATTCCAGGCTCTGAACCAATATGCTGAAAGAAAGGTCACAGGCTGAAAACCTATTCATCTGGAATGTTGGAGAGGGCAAGCTTAATATTTGGTTGGATAATTGGACTGGTGAGGGTTTAATCAACCCTTCATCTAATTCTCATTTTAATCCTGCAACTCAGGTGGCTGAGGTATGGTTCAATGGTGATTGGAATCAGCAAGCTTTACAGAATATACTGGATAACAAAACTTTACAGAAGGTTATGAAAAGCAGCATTGATAGTGAAAGTAAAGATATACTGATTGTGAAAAAGAAGGTGTCCCAGTCTTTATCTGCGGCCATAACTAACTTTTGTTTTCCTCAACAAAGAGTCAGTTGGAGTAAATGTGTGTGGAATAAATTCCTATCCCCTTCCATGTCATTTTTCTCTTGGAGATTACTCCATGGCTTTCTGCCCACAGATGATATACTGAAGTTAAAAGGTTTGAGAGGTCCTTCTAGATGTGGGTTATGTAAATCCCAAGAGGTAACTATTCAACACTTATTTTTTCAATGTTCCACAGTTAAACAGGTTTGGAACCGTTTAATTCCCAAACTGAAGTTAGAAACTGTTCAATTGTCCTGGAGTGATTTCTCCCTCAGTTGGAAGGATTGGCAGGCCCAAGACTTACCCCCAATTCCTTGCATCACAGCTTGGTTTACATGGATGGCTAGGAACAAGCTAAAATATGAAGATACCTGGATGGTAGCTGCCACCATTGCTACCAATTGCATCAGCTACCTGCAGAAATTATATTGTCATGGGAAGCTTCCTGATATCCTTCACAGTACATCCCATAGTCTTCCCAGAAAAATCAAGTATGCACTTATCCATTGGATTCCTCCCCCAAAGGGGGAATATAAAGTTAACACTGATGGTAGCTTTTCTAATCCTTATGATGGTATTGGAGGGGTGTTCAGAAGTAATAATGGAAAGTGTTTACTCTACTTTCATTCTCCTGTTAGTGCTAAGGATCCTCTGGAGGCTGAAACATTGGCTATTTATTGGGCTATGTTTATGGCACAAAAGTGTGGTTTCACCTCAATAATCTTAGAATCTGACTCCAGGGTCCTAATTGATATCATTGAAGGGAGGTTACATACTCCATGGTACCTGATGCAGTGGATCAGAAAGATTCACTCCTTTGGAGAGGGCATTAGATCCTCATACTCCCATATATTGAGAGAAGGTAATAGGCCTGCCCATTGGCTAGCTAAGGTTGGCCCTCATTCTGAGCTCTTTGGGGGAGGCATTTCTACTACCCCCCAATTAGAGTTATTGTTGAAAGGAGACCTTGTAGCTCTTCCTTTCATTAGAGNGAGATCGATATCCAAGACTCCATTAGAGTCATGTATTACTTGAGCGATATGTATACTTGCGTTGATAAGTGTGATTTTACCATTATTGAATATTTTATAGACATCTTTATCGAATCTATAACTGCTGATAAGTTTTTAGTGCAGTTGCCGAGGAATTAAATCTTCTAGCAGCAGTATCAAATTCTTGTATTTTTAAGCATATATAAAGTCGCTGTCAATGGCCACTTGACGTAATACTCATAATAATGGAGCATCCCACTCCAACATCCACCATTCCAACACGTATTCACCAAGCCAAGGATGTCAAGCTTCTGCTGCTTCCTAACCTTGAAGGCAATATCTTTTCGGCGAAGGCTCCTTGAGTCCTTCTTTGAAGGATCAGTGTTTAGGATGGAGGAGTCAAAGAATGAGATCCTTCAGCTTTTATAAGTGGCTCGGCAGTCGATGCCTATACAACCATTTCAACAACCAATGGGAAATGCCCTCCTTGATCAAACTCAAATCAGACTACCTCCTCATGATGGCACCCTTCCTCTATACGATGTTAACCTCCTTATTATTGCAAGTCCCACACATCTAGACCCTCCAGCCTCTGATGCTTATGATAAACTTGTCTTATCCTCATATTGTCGTTGTTTCTAAAAACTTGATACAAAAAGCTGTTTGAGAAGAGTTCCATCTGAAGGATAGGGATGAGTTACGTAACTTTTAAAAGTCTGCATCCTTGGCTAAGTTAGTTCTCCAACACCTTTTCTTAGCGGGTTTGGAGCTCTTAAACATTGATGCTTATGAAAGGTTAAATGACCCCTATGAGTAGGTTAACCACTATCAAACGGTCATGCACATTCAGTGTGCATCTGATGCACTTCTTATCAAGAGTCTTCTATCACTCACAAAGCTCAAGCTTGCACCCGACTCTAATCTTTCCTTGTGGGGCACTTTCAACTTTCAATGATTTTTTCTGACTGTTCACGAAGCAGATCATAATAAATAATGATCATCAAAGATTAATCCCATCTCTCAAAAACTCTAAAAAATAAGAGAAAATTGCTCAAGGAATACTTTTATAGGTTCTATGTTGAAGCTTGCTAGATCCTAGGGGTGGATCCTTAACTATTTAGGGATGTTTTTAATTGGAGGTTTTCATTTAAGCCCTTTATACTCATCATTGAAGTGAGAAACAGTCCACCCTTGCACTGATTTTCTCCATCATGTCAAGCCCAAATCATTGCAGATGAGGTCATCAATGCACCCAAAAAGAAATTTGAGTGATTTAGGGGAAAACACAATACTGATCAAACATCACAATGAAATAAGTTTGAACCATAGGAGAATCATGATTTTCATCTTTGACCATCAGAATAAAAATGTGAGCCTCGATCATGAAAGAACATCACATGTCAAAGTCCTAATGGCCACTAGAGATGAAGAGATCATCAAGTGGACAAGACCATTGATGCATCAAAATGTATCGGAATGTAAGTCGGTAGTATAATGCAAGTGTACATGCCAACTGGTAATGCGATTAAAGAGTACCACGTATCAATCCCACTGGGGAAAGTGTAAAAATTATTTTAGTAGAAAAAAATTTAGTCTACGAATCCGATGGACCTAGCTTGGCAGTTTTACAATGAAGATTACAATCCTAAGAAAACAAAATAGATCACAGGTAGAGAAAATTTAGGTAAAACATGGAAAAATGTGATATATAAATATCATATATTTCACTCTTATCAAATCCCCTAAATTTATCTTTTACTTGCCCTCAAGTAATTATATAGCTCAGCTGGATTTTAAAGAATACAATGGACTCTTGGAGGATTCCTAAGTTTTCAATTAGCTTGAATTAAGTGTAACAAGAAAGAGATCAATATCTCTTGAGGATTGATTGTTTTAAAGGCTCAACAATTTAATTTCATCTCTTAACTTCCTTTCTTCTCTTCTTTCAGAATGCCTATAGAGTATCAAACTTTGGTGTTTATTTAGGAGATCTCCTGCTCACCTCAAATGTTCTAAAATCTACTTTTTATTGGGTTTGGCAAATTTGATACTACTTAACTCGATCCTTAAAGTATAACTTTTGAGGGATTCCATCAAGTATAATATAATTTTTATTACCTAAGTCCCCTAAACACCCTTTTAATTTCCTTTTTACCTAGGATTTTTGTTTTGCCAACCTCAAGCNGAAGCATAACTTTTGAGGGATTCCATCAAGTATAATATAATTTCTATTACCTAAGTCCCCTAAACACCCTTTTAATTTCCTTTTTACCTAGGATTTTTGTTTTGCCAACCTCAAGCTTCTTCCTAAGGCTTTTTTACTTTTTTTATTTTTTATTTTTTTTTTATTTTGTTTTTTTTTCTTTTTTTTTTCTCTGTGAATAACTATATATGGTTGACAGTTTTTCTTTATTTTTCAAAATGAATGGCAGTTTTACTTAAGTAATAGATTTTACAGTGATAGTTTAATTTCTTCCCTTTACGTTATATTCAAAGTTAAAATTTAAGTTAATATAAAATTGGTTACTAGGAAAAAAATAAGAATAAAAAATAGTTTTGGTTTGCTATTGAATCTCTAAACTACACTTTATTTAATAGTCTTAGACCTTCATAAGGAAAATATTTAAGTTTTTAAGCCCTAAAAATTTATTATTGAACNTGATAAAAATAAGAATAAAAAATAGTTTTGGTTTGCTATTGAATCTCTAAACTACAGTTTATTTAATAGTCTTAGACCTTCATAAGGAAAATATTTAAGTTTTTAAGCCCTAAAAATTTATTATTGAACATTTAAGTCATTTTTTCCTTAAAAATATTTTTTTTTCTTAAAAATATTTTGATACGTCAATTTGAATTGTTAGAAATCCTTAACAAGATTTATCTAATGAACCTTAAATCTGTTAATGAGCTATGTGACATTGTTTTAGGTTAGTAATAGATACACTTCCTCTCAAACTTGCTTNAAAGTCATTTTTTCCTTAAAAATATTTTTGTTTTTCTTAAAAATATTTTTATACGTCAATTTAAATTGTTAGAAATCCTTAACAAGATTTATCTAATGAATCTTAAATCTGTTAATGAGCTATGTGACATTGTTTTAGGTTAGTAATAGATACACTTCCTCTCAAACTTGCTTTTTCACAATATAAGAACATAGGTTATCTGTGATATAAGACAGATAAATGCAGTAAAATGAGACATAAAATAGTTGCAGGTACATTCACAAAATCTCAGTAGTATATCATAACAGGTCAAGGATGGCAAATACAATGTATGGAATAGTAGTATATCATCCAAACACTTAGTACCATAAAGCACAACCAATTAAAAAATAATAATCACACTATATATGCAGATTAAAATAGGTGTTGATTGTGTTATAGGCACTCAGTAGGGACGACAACACACTCATATAAATTAGAACTCACTATTGCGGTAAAAAACAATGATGTAGTCTCTCAGAAGAAACTAGTCATGTAGGCTCAATAGGGAAAACAACACGTAGGCTCATGATACCAGATAGTCAAGACTGAAGCAGTCGCCCAAGCCAATGCCATGACCATTCATAATCATCTCCTCTGACACGAAGGTTACAAATGCATGACTAGGTGTAAGTCTCTTAATGAGTGCAAGCACACAACAATCCTAGAGTCACCTAGTCACTATTAATCTCCTTCATGCCCCCTCTTTTAAGCATATAAGGGTGAAGACATGGGGAATGTAATAGTTGGTTTTGATGTTGCAGCAAAGCACGTATATCGTGAATTCCTACGGACAACCTCTTCAATTGCATCCTCTTTTTAGATGTTGGGAGTGTCTTCTGATCCACCTTAAAATTACATGTTTTTAGTGCATATTTTATGATTGTTTTATACATATTTTTGGTGATAATACACATTAAAGGAAGGTATTTTTGTATGTTTTTTGTTTCAGGTACATTGAATGAACATTTAGAGAAAATGAGGGAAAAATGAGCAAAAATGGTGCAAATTTTATTGCGCCATAGCACCGCCCCCTNTATTGTTTTATACATATTTTTGGTGATAATACACTTTAAAGGAAGGTATTTTTGTATATTTTTTGTTTCAGGTACATTGAATTAACATTTAGAGAAAATGAGGGAAAAATGAGCAAAAATGGTGCAAATTTTATTGCGCCATAGCACCGCCCCCTGGCGCTATCGCGTCACAGACGCGAGCAAAGGGCCCTATAGCGCCCAGACTGGCATTATAGCTCCAGTAACTTTCCTTCCAAAAGATCCATTGAATTTTGTTGAATTTTGAAGGGAAGATTGAAGCAACCATTGGTTATTTTCAGAGATCTATTCATATGGATGAAAATTGGACAAAAAAGAGGACTTATTNGAGGGCCCTATAGCGCCCAGACTGGCATCATAGCTCCAGTAACTTTCCTTCCAAAAGATCCATTGAATTTTGTTGAATTTTGAAGGAAAGTTTGAAGCAACCATTGGTTATTTTCAGAGATCTATTCATATGGATGAAAATTGGACAAAAAAGAGGACTTATTGGCAGCATTTGAAGGCTTTAGGAAGTCTCACTTTTGTGTTTTAGTGTTGTAAGAGTAAGAGTTTGGAGATTCTTTAAGGAGACTCCAAAATTTGTGTTGGGGCGAAAACATAAGGTATTTTGTATTTGTGTTTCAGTTTTTGTTTCTAAGATCTATATTTCAATACAAATTTGGTGTTTTTGTTTTATTCTTCTTGAATTATGGGTAGTTCCCTTTATTTCTCCTTGTTCTTGGGAATTAATCTTTTGAGATGAGAATGATTTAAAGATTTCTTTTTAATTTTAAAAATTGTGATGAAATTTTCACTGATTCTTCATTGACTTTACAAATTGGCCACGTGAGGTTAAATTCTGTTGAGAACCATGAATTATGATTTCACCCAACTAGTTAGTGTCACACTTCATTTTGGGCAGAGTCATTGCAATCACCTATAAGGGAGTGCAAATAGATAGGGAGATAAGTTTTGATGAGTGTAGAATTGATGTCTCTAGAGTGACAGACTAGATTCTTTTTCAAATTCAGTTTAGAGTTTGGATCATAAGAGTCCATAGTAAGTCTTATAGAGAGGGCACAATGAGTAATGTGGAGTTGAGATGCCAGAATCTACTCACCACTAGTACAGAAGCAGGTGAAAAATTCTAAATTAGCCAATGTTCTTTTCTAGCACCAGAAGGGAGTGAGGAATAAGAACGCTCCTATTTATCACAATTCATCATCATATTTTTAGTCATTCAAATCCTACATAGATTAATATCTCATTGCAATGGGAAAGATCTTTACATATTATTCAAACTCGTTAGAATTAATTTTTTTAAACTCTTAAATGTAGGCATTTCTATCAGCTTTAAGTTAGTCTTAATCGTTATTATCATTTTATTTTCATTTAAATCTACAATTTAAATANAGTAGTTCCCTTTATTTCTCCTTGTTCTTGGGAATTAATCTTGTGAAATGAGAATGATTTAAAGATTTCTTTTTAATTTTAAAAATTGTGATGAAATTTCCACTGATTCTTCATTGACTTTACAAATTGGCCACGTGAGGTTAAATTCTGTTGAAAACCATGAGGGTAATGATTTCACCCAACTAGTTAGTGTCACACCTCATTTTGGGCAGAGTCATTGCAATCACCTAAGAGGGAGTGCAAATAGATAGGGAGATAAGTTTTGATGAGTGTAGAATTGATGTCTCTACAGTGACAGACTAGATTCTTTTTCAAATCCAGTTTAGAGTTTAGATCATAAGGGTCCATAGTAAGTCTTATAGAGAGGGCACAGTGAGTAATTTAGAGTTGAGATGCCAGAATCTACTCAGCACTAGTACACAAGCAGGTGAAAAATTCTAAATTAATCAATGTTTTTTTCTAGCACCGGAAGGGAGTGAGGAATAAGAATGCTCCTATTTATCACAATTCATCATCATATTTTTAGTCATTCAAATCCTACATAGATTAATATCTCATTGCAATGGAAAAGATCTTTGCATATTATTCAAACTCGTTAGAATTAATATTTTTAAACTCTTAAATGTAGGTATTTCTATCAGCTTTAAGTTAGTCTTAATCGTTATTATCATTTTATTTTCATTTAAATCTACAATTTAAATAGAATTTGTTTTTGAGTTCAACAAGCCAATTTAAATAGTTCAATTATCCTCGTGGGATCGATACTGGGGTTCTTAAGAAAAATCTTATATTAATTCAAACGATGAGTATACTTGCGTAGTACCTCTGTGAATTTTTAATATTTATTTTCCATGTCATTTCATTTATTCACACTAGCCCCTGAATATAATTTGAGTCAAGTTTTTGGTAATATTTTGGAAATTAAAAATACACGTCGTTGTCGGGGATAGGTAACAGAAACTTTTTAAATTTGGAAGTAAACTTTTTTATTTGCAATATTATTTGAATTGTAGATTTTATTTTATTAAAAATTTAAAAGTAAAAAATTCAAAAAAAAATTAAAATTCAAAAATAAAAATAAAATAAAAATTTACAAAACCGAAAAATTAAAATAAAGAAAATTCTATTTTAATTTTTTTTGTTATTTTATTTTCCAAATTTTATCATTTGTATGCATAGTTTGAGATCTAAAGGTTTAGTGTCCGACGTATCTGAATTAGAATGTACTATAAGAAAATTTTGAAAATACGGTTCATAATTTTCAAGATATGGCAAACACTTCACTAAATAATATTGAAATTCAAAATGATGAAAATGAACATGATAATTTACAAAACCCTTTAAGGGATTATACAAACACTATGACATATGAAACTCACTTAAGTATTCAAACTCTTGTTGTAGCGGCTAACTCATTTGAACTTAAACCTGCAATAATATAAATGGTACAAAACAATCAGTTTGGGGGATCACCAAATGAGGATCTAAATTTACACCTTGCAAGTTTTTTTGAATTGTGTGCTATATTTAAATATAAGGGTGTATCAAATGATGTCGTAGACTTAGGCTTTTGCATTTTTAATTAAGAGATAAAGCTAAGATGTGGTTAAATTCATTAGTACCTAGATCAATTAAAACTTGGGGAGATTTGACGCAAAAAATCCAGGCTAAGTATTTTTCACCTTCAAACACTGTTAAACTTAGAAATGATATTACTTCTTTTACTCAGTATGAAGGGGAGTTAATTTATGAAGCTTCAGAAAGATTTAAGGAACTCCTTAGAAAGAGTACACATCATGCTTTACTAGATTGGTTAATTGTTCAAACTTTTTATAATGGGTTAGCTGGATCCCTTAGATCTATCACTAATTTGATAACTCTTGTTAGGAATTCTAATTTATTTTAAGTTGCTTATCACAGTCTAGTAAAAGAAGATAAATGTCATTTTAGGAAGATTCACTTTGATAGGTAAATAATAAGAATTCTGAACTTACCAACTACAAAATATACTTAAGGAAATCCATAGATTATTAAAAAAGTTGTAGTTTAAATATTAAGTAGCAAACCAAGATATTTTTAATTTTTTTTTCAGTTAATTTTAACCAAATTAATAATATCTTGAGTTTTAACCAAAATGATAACTTGTAGATGGAACAATAAAATTTCCAATGTTGAGTTTTATTGCTTAAGAACACTACCTTACTTTATNCAGTTAATTTTAACCAAATTAATAATATCTTGAGTTTTAACCAAAAAGATAACTTGTAGATGGAACAATAAAATTTCCAATGTTGAGTTTTATTGCTTAAGAACACTACCTTACTTTATATTTAAAAGTTAGAAAGAAAAAAATACTAAATATATATAGTAATTCTTAGAAGAAAAAGAAAAGAAAAAGAAAAATAAAAGCGAAAAAAAAAGAAAAAGTCAAAAAGCAAAAAAAAACCCTGAGAAGAAGCTTGAGGTTGGCACAACAATAACTCAAGATAAGAAAAGGAGAATCAGTAGGGTGCCTACGTGGGACATGCAGTAATGTTTTTCCATGAAACTTTAATGAAAACCCCTAATAAAGTTATCTTCAAGGGAAAAAGTAAATTAATATTAAANGAAAAAGTCAAAAAGCAAAAAAAACCCTGAGAAAAAGCTTGAGGTTGGCACAATAATAACTCAAGATAAGAAAAGGAGAATCAGTAGGGTGCCTACGTGGGACATGCGGTAAAGTTTTTCCATGAAACTTTAATGAAAACCCCTAATAAAGTTATCTTCAAGGGAAAAAGTAAATTAATATTAAATTGGTTATGATAAAGTTTTTCCATGAAACTTTAATGAAAACCCTTTTTAATGTTATCTTTAACGAAAAAAGTAATTAATAGCATATTGATTATATCCACTCAAAGCACCTTAAGAAAATTTAAGGCTAGTGAAAGAGATTTATATAACACTAATTTAAGTNTTTTTAATGTTATCTATAACAAAAAAAAGTAATTAATAGCATATTAATTATATCCACTCAAAGCACCTTAAGAAAATTTAAGGCTAGTGAAAGAGATTTATATAACACTAATTTAAGTATATATGGAATGTTCTTAAGGATTGAATGAAGGGAATTAAGCAAAGGTCAAGTTATTAACCCATAAAGATAATTGATCCTATAAATGAAATTTAAAAACTTGTATTTAGCTTTGATAATCATTTTGAATAGTTAGAAACCTATAAGAGTGTCAATTATTTTCATGGAATCCAAAGTGAGTTATGTAATTACTTGAGAGCAAGTAATAAGGTGAGTTTGGGGGTATTGACATGCGTCAATTTTATNCTTTTGAATAGTTAGAAACCTACAAGAGTGTCAATTATTTTCATGGAATCCCAAGTGAGTTATGTAATTACTTGAGAGCAAGTAATAAGGTGAGTTTGGGGGTATTGACATGCGTCAATTTTATGTGATTTTACCCATATTTTTCCTTACATTTTACATGTTATTTTTACTCATTTACCATAGATTTACACTTGAGAAAGGTTTTATGTTGATGTTTTGCATGATCCAAGGGTTTAACAAAAGCAATTTGGAATGAGAAAAACCCAAAAAAAAAAAAAAAAAAAAACAAAAAAAAAATTGAATTATTCATCCATACTTGGAATATACTGAAACTAATGATAGAAATACATTACTTAAATCTTCCAAAAAAAAAAAAAAAAAAAAAAAANCCATGCCAGATCGGATGTGACCACATAATCTTGATCAAACACGTGGTATAACCACTCCACAGTCCAGCGTGACCATGCCACCCCCTTCAGCATTATGATGTGACCGCACCAACGAGTGGGAAAAAAAACATTAGGAAGGAAATTTGCTTGTTAAATTCATGTTTCTTAGTATAAGAATGATTTTTAGGGCTTCTTGGAGGAGATTTTGAACTAGAGGAGTTGGAGGCTGTTGGAGGCAAGAATTAGAGAGAATTCAAGTACTTTCTTAAAGGTTTTCTTCTTCCCTTGTTTGAAGCCTTTAAGGGTGAGTTTTCTCTATTTTGTAAGTTGTGAGAGGTTGTTGTATGAGAGGAAGGATTGTTGCTTTTATGGAGAAGATAAGTTATTGTAAGTTCAATATATTTTTGTTTCTTGGAAGGAAATTCTGCATAGTTTTCCTTGTTACAGTTTTCTCAATGATGTGTGGCTTGTTTCTACTTTGTGTCTCTATGATGTAGGGGTAGTGATTTTTATCATGGTTTTTTCTGAAATATTTTTTCGTTAGCATTTTCTTGTACTTTCATGGCTTATGTTATTGGTTTCTATGAACGTCATTTACTCCTAGTCTAACCAACCAGAATGTTAAAATATTGTGTGAAACTGCTACTTCTAATCGTTGTGTAGTAGAAACAAGGATTAACCACAAAATTCTATGAGGATAGACATATTCTAGTGGAATTTTACAATCATTCCAGGGCATCAAAACATTTATACATAATGCCATAAGGATTGAGAGAGCTTCAACCTTATGGATTCTAGGCTTCTTTTGACCTATATATAGGCATAAGAAGTAATATATTTTGATTGATAACAATCTTGTAGAAAAATATTTAGCAAAGCCACAATTAACACGATCCCCGAATAAAAAAGACACGAGCCTCATCATTCTTTAAGGAACTCACAAGATCTTTCTCAATGTTTATGTTTCCTATTACCTACGAGTTACTTTGTTTTTTGCAAGAATCTTAGGACTTTAACCTCCTTGGCAATCACACCAAGCTAGATTCACTAAATTAGTAAACTGGAGCTTTTTTTGTAGAAATAATTGTTACTTTTTTCATGAGATCTATACACAAACCCTTAAACTGCATACTACTTGGCACGTGCTCTTGCCTTGTACGACCAATTTACTTCACGGTAAGTTTTGGTGCTTCAATGACAAAACAAATTTATTCATGCTTGAGGAACTAAAGTCCCTAAAAATAAAGTAACCCAACAATGAATGTCATAACCGTCAAATAAAAAAAATCCCCTTCAGGCCAGTCGAGGAACTTTGCTTTCCACAAACCTAAGTCCTACTACTAAGAATAGACAAAGTAACTTGAGATGGTTCCCTACCTCATAGCGATAAGCTCCACAAAGGGTATGATGACAATCATCCCTGGAAAAGAGAAAATTAGGCAACCACCTCCCATAGAGAGGGGACTCAACCTTAGAAATCTATCTTGGCAATTAGGACCCATGTAAGTGAAAATTAAGGAACCAGGCTTCAATGCCTTTCGAATCCATACTGGCACCATATGCCACTTGATAAAAAAAATAGTCATCTAAGAAGCCAAGATTGTTTGGTCGGCCCTAAAAATTATAACAACTCATCTCAAGAGATGATTCACCACTCGGCACTGTGAGGGGTATCAAGGTAATCAAGTCCAGTACCGATAGAGAAAAAAAAATGGTGAATAAATCTAATCGAGGTCACACCCTCTTGAGATCAACTCACTAGGAAATTTCATCTATGAAGATTATTAGTTGATCAGCCAACCGGAATAATATAAAAGAGTCGTAGTAAAATGTAAGGAAAGGTAAATAATCGAAGCAAAATACAAAAGGTTCTTTCTTTTACTTGCATAAACATACATTTTCTTACATCCCAACAAACAATGCTTACCAATATCATAAATTCAAAAAAATTAATTCAAAAAGAAAAAAAGAAATTTTGGAAAGGAAAACATTTCAGGATTAAACATTGGAGGACTCTATGACATCCTCAAAATCCTCTTCCTCGGCCTCCTCTGCTCCTTCGGCATGGCCAGATCCCTTACTCACAAATTCAATGCCTTCATCTTTAGGATCTAGAGAAGTGTATATAATACTTCCATCTCCAATCACTTGGGATTGACCAGTTTATGCTTCACAAACCTCTCAATGGAGAGGGAAGTTTGGGTCTTGTCGGCACTATTTTTGGTGTGGGGTTTGCCTATAAGAAGCTGTCGGTCATCGGAATTGAAATCCCGTTGNCGTATACTTGCGTAGTACCTCTGTGAAGTTTTATTATTTATTTTCCATGTCATTTCGTTTATTCACACTAGCCCCTGAATATAATTTGGGTCAAGTTTTTGGTAATATTTTGGAAATTAAAAATACACGCCGTTGTCGGGGATAGGTAACAGAAACTTTTTAAATTTGGAAGTAAACTTTTTTATTTGCAGTATTATTTGAATTGTAGATTTTATTTTATTAAAAATTTAAAAGTAAAAAATTCAAAAAAAAATTCAAAAATTAAAAAAAAAATAAAAATTTACAAAACCGAAAAATTAAAATAAAGAAAATTCTATTTTAATTTTTTTTGTTATTTTATTTTCCAAATTTTATCATTTGTATGCATAGTTCGAGATCTAAAGGTTTAGTGTCCTACATATCTGAATTAGAATGTACTATAAGAAAATTTTGAAAATACGGAAAACTTCATAATTTTCAAGATATGGCAAACACTTCACAAAATAATATTGAAATTCAAAATGATGAAAATGAACATGATAATTTACAAAACCCTTTAAGGGATTATACAAACACTATGACATATGAAATTCACTTAAGTATTCAAACTCTTGTTGTAGCGGCTAACTCATTTGAACTTAAACCTGCAATAATATAAATAGTACAAAACAATCAGTTTGAGGGAGCACCAAATGAGGATCTAAATTTACACCTTGCAAGTTTTTTTGAACTGTGTGCTATATTTAAATATAATGGTGTATCAAATGATGTCGTAGACTTAGGCTTTTTCCTTTTTAATTAAGAGATAAAGCTAAGATGTGGTTAAATTCATTAGCACCTAGATCTATTAGAACTTGGGGATATTTGACCCCAAAAATCCAGGCTAAGTATTTTTCACCTTCAAATACTGTTAAACTTAGAAATGATATTACCTCTTTTACTCAGTATGAAGGGGAGTTAATTTATGAAGCTTCAGAAAGATTTAAGGAACTCCTTAGAATGAGTACACATCATGCTTTACTAGATTGATTAATTGTTCAAACTTTTTATAATGGGTTAGCTGGATCCCTTAGATCTATCATTAATTTGATAACTCTTGTTAGGAATTCTAATTTATTTTAAATTGCTTATCACAGTCTAGTAAAACAAGATAAATGTCATTTTAGGAAGATTCACTTTGATAGGTAAATAATAAGAATTCTGAACTTACCAACTTCAAAATATACTTAAGGAAATCCATAGATTATTAAAAAAGTTGTAGTTTAAATATTAAGTAGCAAACCAAGATATTTTTAATTTTTTTTCAGTTAATTTTAACCAAATTAATAATATCTTGAGTTTTAACCAAAAAGATAACTTGTAGATGGAACAATAAAATTTCCAATGTTGAGTTTTATTGCTTAAGAACACTACCTTACTTTATATTTAAAATTTAGAAAGAAAAAAATACTAAATATATATAGTAATTCTTAGAAGAAAAAGAAAAGAAAAAGAAAAATAAAAGCGAAAAAAAAAGAAAAAGTCAAAAAGCAAAAAAAAACCCTGAGAAGAAGCTTGAGGTTGGCACAACAATAACTCAAGATAAGAAAAGGAGAATCAGTAGGGTGCCTACGTGGGACATGCAGTAATGTTTTTCCATGAAACTTTAATGAAAACCCCTAATAAAGTTATCTTCAAGGGAAAAAGTAAATTAATATTAAATTGGTTATGATAAAGTTTTTCCATGAAACTTTAATGAAAACC
>JXCR01147297.1:218494-240551 GCA_002079205.1 Phalaenopsis hybrid cultivar
ATTTCAAAAAGAAATGAAATGCCACTAAATTTTAATTTGGAAATTGAAATTTTTGATGCATAGGAATTGGATTTTATGGGACCATTTATACCTTCATTCAGAAATATTTATATATTGATTGCAGTGGATTAGATTTCTAAATGGATTGAAGCAATCACTTTACCTCGATGCGATGCTCAGAGTGTTTTCAAATTTTTAATTAAAAATATTTTACAGGATATGGAATATCGAGAGTAATAATTACCGATGGAAAATCTCATTTTAGAAATGCAACAATTGCAAGGTTAGTGAAAAAAAATAATATAATGCATAAAATTGCTACTGCTTATCATCCCCAGACTAGTGGTTAACAAAAGTATATAATCCTAAAATTAAGAGACTTTTAGAAAAGAGTGTTAATCCTAATAAAATGGATTGGTCTATGAGATTAGATACTACATTATGGGCTTATAGGATGGCCTATAAGACACCTACAGGAATGTCCCCATATAGATTAATTTTTTGGAAGACTTGTCAGTTGCGAGTTGAATTGGAGCATAAAGCTTATCGGGCGATAAAAGAATTCAATTTCAATTTGAAAGATGCTTGTGAGAAAAGATTATTGCAATTGAATGAGCTTGAGGAAATTAGGAATGAATCTTGCGATAATGTTAGGATCTTCTCACCAGCATCTTTCAATTTCAATTTGAAAGATGCTGGTGAGAAAAGATTATTACAATTGAATGAGCTTGAGGAAATTAGGAATGAATCTTATGATAATGCTAGGATTTATAAGGAAAAGATGAAAGAATGGTAAGATCAAAAGATAATAAAAAGAGAAATTGAACCTTTACAAGAATTTTTATTATATAATACAAGATTTAAATTATTTCCTAGAAAATTGAAGTCTAGGTGGAAAGGGTCATTCAGAGTTATAAAAATGGCAGTTAATATTGAAGACCCCAAGGCTGGAAGAATATTTAAAGTGAATGGCATAGATTGAAATCATATTTTGATGGACAAAGACCACTTTTTAAAGAGACTATAATGTTAGGTCAACTAGAATAAGACTGGGAATGTCAGGTTGACGACATTAAACCAAGTGCTTTTTGGGAGACAACCCATATTTATCGCTGTTTAGTTTTTTTGTTTGAAATATTTCACATATATTTATGTTTAAGTCTTTATGTAGTCCATGCATTGATAAAGTATTTTGAAACATATTCATTTACCCAATTATATGGAAAAATTGAGAATTTAATGGATCAAAATCAAAATGGCAAAGCTCTTGAAACTAGCACGTGATGCACCGAATTTCAGAAAGTTGGCACATGATGCATTGTGGTATAAAAAATGACTAAAATGTGTCAAATTGTGGTTTTTGGCAGTTTTAGCGGTTTCTTCTCCATATAACTCCTAAAAATTGACTCCAAAACATATTTTAGGGGGGAAAACGAGGGAAGAGTCACCACTTTTCAAATCCTATGGCTTCCCACTCTAAAAATTTCGCTAGATTTGGAATTTTCAATTGGAGAAAGTTCAGCAATTTTAATGCATAGAAGTTACATGACTAAGTTCTAGTGAAGAGGAGGCTTATCAAATTAAGGGGATTTGTGAATCGAGGATTCAACTCGCCAAGTACTCGAGTGGAATAGACTATTGTGCAGAGGTGATGGGAAGTTCTTTGCTACACTACTGCAGCTATTGTTGTTCTTGTAGTACAAGAATTTTATGCAAACCTTCATGGGATCAACCAAGGAATGATCTACATGCAAGGCAGGTTTGTGTAGTTCATTCCTTCAAGAATAAATGAGATATTTATGAGTGAGAATGTGCCTATCTGCCATTATGCAAATTTTACCCCTACGAGAGATAATATGAATGAACTCTACCGCTACTTTACGGATGAAGATGCAAATTAAGAAACCATAGATGATGTAAATGTAAATTTTCCCTCATCATTTCTAAATTCACTTTCAAAATCTCGACACTTCTTCATTGCATTGAAATTATTGCCTACCATGAAAATTAGTAAGGTAACTAAGGAGAGTGTCATTTTGAGTTACTGTATTCAAACTGGAAAACCTATTATTGTTAGAGCTATTATTGTGAAATCAGTTTTTGGTTTAATTGTCAATGGATCTGCAACTGGACTTTGGACATCCATCCACTATTTTTCTACTGTGCAGTCAATCGCAAGCACCTTATGAAAGTTGGGTAAAAGTGCTTCTTCCTTGGAAGCCAATGGATCCAGAGGTCTATTCTAACTGTATTGGAATGGGAGATGAAACTGATATGAATGTGTTGATGGATCAAGAATCTCAGAATTCATCACTTGTTTAGATCTACTACAACTCGAGTGCACCTTTGAAGAAGATTAAGAAGATTGAAAAAGAGGTGCAAAATCTCATGCATATGATTGGGAATATCATTAAAACACTGAATCATCTATATTAGAGATTAAAGAAACAATTTGAACATACTGGGCATATAGAAGATGGTTTGGTACGTATGTTCAAGAAAAATTCTTGGATTGAGGAGGAAAATTCAACTGATGAATTTCCATTTGGACCCTTCTACAACTTGTGGGATATACCAGGAGGATGATGGTAAAGAAGATGTCCAAACATAATTTATGCACAAAAATTCTGTTTAGTTTTATTTGTTTTAGTTATTTTATTGTGTCAGAATGCATTTCCTTTCTATTATTGAACACTATCTATGTTTATGTTTTGAATTGAGATGTTTAGATTTTAGTGTTAGGATGTTGGCTTGCTTTAGAACATTGAATTTGATGTTTGCTGGCTTGAAAAATGTTAGTTTGTAATAGCGCAAATTTTATATATAAATGTGAGTTTTGTGTTTTTTATTAAAGTTTGGTGATAGTGTGATGTTTAATTATGCTTAGAATGTTTTATGTGGTCAAATAGAGGTTGATGTAACATGGTATAGAGCAGATTTCCACAAACCAAAATCTGATGAATTTAAGCTCTGACACATGATGCGCTAGATTGACGCATGTTGCGCCAAAGGTTCAAACATGTCAGATAGCCTAGAAAACCCCAAAATATCACGGACAAACTCCACATTTTCTACTTAAGTCATCTCCTGCCTCAAGAGCTTGGTCTAGGCATCCCATTGTGGGCAAAAGAGAAGGATTCGGAGGCTAAAAACCATAGATTTCATCTTCACTTGGTAAGAGCTTCACTTTAACTTAGAAATTTTTATTTTCACCATGAATTTGGGGGATCCAAATAATGGGATTTTTGATGAAAAATTTTGAAGAAAACTCATAGTGAAAAGTTTCTTACCAAATAATCTTACTTGAAGAGTTGGATTTTTTATTTAGCAATTTATTTGGAATTATTTGGATTTTCATAGAATTTTCAAATGGCTCCCCGAGTTAAGAGAGGAAGGCCATCTGAAGATTTTGATGCATGAAAATTTGTTAGTTTCAAAGCCCAACATAGTTACAATTCTCAAATGGAGACAAGAAGAATGATCCAAGAATAGGCGTTTGCAAACCCGGGTGGCTTGATTGAGCGACTGATTCTCGCCAGAAACTGGGAAAGATTCTGCTACTTCACTGCCGTAGCAATTTTCCCAATGGTTCAAGAGTTTTATGCAAACCTGAGGTTCACTAATGAAGATCACATTTTAGTTAGAAGTAAATAAGTTGAATTTACTACTAGTTGAATCAATACTTTTTATGGGTTGAGGGGTGTATTTTTCGATGAATACGTTGCATTCTTGATGATTGATTTATCACTGGATAAAGTGATTACATTTTTGACTGATGGAAGAGGGGAGTGGAAGATTAAGAATAACAAGATAGTCAACTTTTCTGCTTCCTTGTTGACTATTCAGTCAAAAGTGTGGCACCACTTCATTTTTGCCAGACTATTGCCAACAAATCATTTGTCTGATGTTACAAAAGACAGAGCTATACTAAACTATTGCATTCAGAACATGAAAGTAATTGATGTTGGTATACTTATAGTTTAGCATGCTCGAAGTACAGCTGGTAGTTCTACTACTGGTGGTTTAGGATACCCTGCCCTGATTTTCAATCTATGTGAACAATCAGGTGTAGAATCTCATAGAAATGAAGAAAGATTACAACCATAAAATCTGATTGGGAGGCATATGAATCAGAGAGTGGAATCATTTGTTGAATCCAGAGGTGGAAGAAGGGATAGGCCCTCTACTTCTGCTACAGGGGGGTCTACCTCTCAATCTACATCACTTGAAGGTATTATGGACCAATTGATGATTTAATAAATGGACATAGTTAATATTCAAACTCAGTTGGGATAGATAGGAGCAAAAAATGCTTATAATGATGAATATCAACAGAGGAGAGTTCAACATGATAATGATTTTAAAAACATTATGGTAAGACATCATAGAGGTGAACCTAATGTGGACTTTCCTGCTTGCCCCAATTTCACTCCCTTTGCTCCTGTTCATGACGAAGAAGAAAAAGAAGAAGATAAAGATTTTTATGATGATAAGGAAGGAGATGATAATTATTTTTTATGAGTTTAGTTAAGTGTGTTTTAATGTTTATTTGTTATTTGTGAGTGTATTGTGATGTACTTTTGTTTGGAACCTGTTGTAGTACAAACTCTTATGTTGTGTTATGAATTGAATCTTTAATAGTAACCGTAGACTTTCACTTTTTCTGTATTTTAAAATTTTTCAATTTAGTTTTTCAATTTTTGTATTTCTATTTTTAATTCTTAGTAAATTATTTAGAATATATTATGTTTTATTTAATGCTTTAAAACCTGTATGTAGTTTTACAGTTAGTACCAGCAGTATATCAGAGCCCAGTTTCATAGTAAAAAATTCTCTACATATTAGTTTTTATTTTTATGCATTAACTGTTTTCTTTCACGTACTAAATTTTATACTAAAAATATTTCTAAAATCACTTAAAAACTTTAGTTTAGGGGAAAGAAAAATTTATTGTGAAAAGAAGTAAACTAAATTTTATTCATCCTCAATTAACTATATTTTTAAAAAATTTATTCATGATAGCGAAGTTCAAAATCATAAAGGCTATCCAGATATAGTAATCCTCACTTGGAAAAAGAAAAAGAAAAGAAAGGATTTAAAAGATCGTAAAAGAAAAAAAAGAAGAGAGAACAAAAAGAGAAAAAAAGAAAAGAAAAATAAGTAAGGAGAAGCTGAGGAGATGCCTAATCAAAAATTGACTTCACTTGAAGCAACTTAAAGAAGAAGCTTCATTACATTTTATAAACTTATATTGGAGTATTGGTAGCATTCCTAGAAAAGTTTTTATGAAGTTCTTTTTCATATGAATGTTCTAAATATCCTTAATATGACAAATTATAATTCTTCTCGAAATGAATAGAGATTCAGAAATCTCAAATCTGATTACTGAGTATTCCTAAACTTAAAGTTTGAATCTAAGTTTTTAAAGGTTTTCCTTAAAGTTTATTATTCTATTTATTAAACTAAAGTATAGAAGTTATAAGTTAATCTCTATCTTAAGTCTTATGCTTTTATGTAATAAAAGTGTTACTTGAGGACAAGTAACATTTAAGTTTAGGGGATTTGGATGCACCAAAATAATATACTATTTTAAGTACATATTTTATGCTTATTTTTGGTGATATTGCACTTTAAAGAAGGGTATTTTCATGTTTTTGTTGCAAGTATATCATTTTTAGGTATTTGGAGCAAAAATGGTAAAAAGGACAAAATTTAGAGCCAAAACAACAAATTTTGGGATTCTTGTGCATGATGCTACAAATCGGCGCATGATGCGTCGTTTGACAGAGAGCTGGTGCAATATGCGCTAGATCAACGCATGATGTGCCAAAGATGACCTTTTGCAAATTAAGGCAGTACGATACAAATTTTATGCTAATTTTCAAAGGGACACTTTTTCTACACCCCTATTGGAGTAATTCAATGCAGCTTGACACATTGAAAGGTTCTTTTATGAAGAGATATGTCTCTTGGATCAAATGACATATCTTTTGAATTCAAAAGAGTTGACGTTTGGAGGGAACTTGGAATTCTTTTCAAAGGTGGCAACCCAAAAATAAAGAGAAGACTTAAAAGGGGGCTAGAGGGACGAGAAAGGGGGAAAGAGAGAAAGTTGGCGTGAAAGACAAGAGGAGAGAAGAAATTTTCTTCTAGGTTTGTAAGAGGATAGGGATGGTGAGAGATTTCTTCTTCATTACACTTCTAAGAGAGAATTGAGTGGAATTGTAAAGAAAGAAAGACTTAAAGAAAAAATCTAGGGATTTGCTTAGGAAGAATTGTGAGATAAGTTGTGTCTTATATTTCTTTTGTTTTGTAAACTTGTTTTTACATATGAAATTTGTTTTTATCGTATCCTTCTCATAAATTCTGAGTAGACTTCTTTATCCTTCACCCTACTTTGAGATATAGTTTTGTGAATAATTGATTTTGTTTTCTAAGGTTTTCAATGTTAATAGTTTGTGATGATTTGAACTCAATCTTCATTTACCTTTTAATATGGCCTATTGAAATTTTAAAACTTGTTGAGAAACATCTGTTTTGAAAAGGGATATGATTTTTACAATATAGGGAGAGTCACATTTGATTTCATGGGAGAGTATGTCATCCATGGGATTAGGTGCAAATAAATAGAAAAATATACTTTGTTGGATGCAAAATTGGAGATTTTTAGGTGACACATTAAAATCCCCAATTTGGTCCAGTTGATTGGAAACTGATGCCAGATTGTTAGCCCTCAGGTGAGGGAGTAGTGGGAGCTCTGAAGTAGCAGTCGATATCCTCCCAGCCTAACTATAGAATTAGGGACCAACCTCTTGATTAGTCAATATTTTTTATAACACTCAGAAGAGGGTAAAAAATAGGATTGCTCCTATTTGGCACAAAACAATTTATATATAAATTTTTTCAAATGATTTCAATTTCTTCACAATCCATGTACTCATTATAAAAGGGAGGATGCTTTCTTAAATTTGAACATTCCGTCAAAATAAAAACTTTGTTTAGTTTCCATAATTTTACTTTTGAAATTTACTTCTTAGTTAATTAAATTTATTTTTCAACTGCATTTTACATAGCAATTACCTTAGTAGTTAATATTCAAACTTCACACTTTATTTTTGTATTTTTAATTATAAAATAATTTCAAAAACTTATTTAGAGGATTTTCCAACTTCCCTGTGGGATCGATAATTAGGACTCCATTAGAGCCCTTTATTACTTGAGTGAGACATATACTTGTGTTGATTTTAATGAGGATTTAGCAGTTTAAAAAGAGTTCTAAAAGATAATTATTTTCATAAAAGGTGTTTTTGTTGGGATTACATTACATATTTATTATATATCAGTCATGTGTAATTTTGTAATATTGAAAAATATTTGCAAAATTTACACATTAAATATACACCCGCATCATATATCCATCCAGAAAATAAAAGTATTTATGCTCAGCTAGTCTACCCAGCATTTGATCTATAAAGGGTAGTAGAAAATGACCTTTTCTTGGGGCGAGATTTAATTTTCTATAATAAATTCATATTCACCATCATGTGACTTGTCGTGTTGGTATTAACTCATTAAGCTCTTTCATAGTCACATTCACTTCTCCTTTCTTAGGAACGTAGTGAATCAGACTAACCCATGCACTATCTAAAATAGGATAGATAATTCCAGCATCTAACACTTTAAAATTTCTTTCTTAACAATTTTCTTCATAATAAGATTCAATCTCCTTTGAGGATCAACCCTACGTTTGTAGTTCTCTTCCATATGAATTCTAAGCATACAAATTGAAGGACTGATTCCTTTTATATCAGCAATTGTCCATCTAAAGGCTTTCTTGTAACTCTTCAAAGTTTTCATTAAACTTATTTCTTCTTTTGAAGTTAATTTTATGGAAATTATAATAGGTAATGTTGAGGAATCACTTTAAAAGGCATACTTCAAATGTTCAGGAAGTAACTTCAACTCAAGCTTAGGAGTTTTTCAATGATGAAAAAAAAGATGTGCCTTTTTCTGTCGTGTTCAAAATTTCAAAACTTTCTTGAACAAAATTTTAATCTTCCTTATAAAAATCTTCACATTGATCTAATTCATCTTCTTGCTCATGTTCCAACTCTTTCATTTTAGCTTTTTCTTCATATAAGTTGTTTTGAAATGAAATTCACTTAAATATCTTATCACATCCGTTCTATAGCATTCATCTTTTTTACCTTTTGCAGGATATTTCATTGATTTTGAAATATTAAATGTAACTGTTTGATCATTGACGTGCATAGTTTATTCCCCTTTCTGCACATTGATCATTAACTCTTTCATTGATTTTGAAATATAAAGCTTTCCCATAAAATTTGCCTCGTATTGCACATGGATTTGTGAAGCTACCATGATCTTTAAGCTTTTTAGGAAGCTTTTTCTATGTTATAGCACTACACTCTTCAATAAGAGCAACATTCTCATTATCTTCAAACTTCCTTTTCCTGTTAAGAATATCCTTCATAAACTTCACATAAGTTGGTTTTTTTCTAAGACTTTAGCAAATAGAATATTAATTGTATGCTTCTTAAAAATTTCAATAAATTTTGAAAATTGTTTATCCAACTTTTTGTTGATGGAGCCTCTAAGGAAATGGAGCTGGTGGTTTTTCCAAATCAACTTTAAGTGGAGAAAAAGGTCTATCTAAACCTTTCAGAGTGTGCTCTTCAGGCTCTTAAATTTCTTTTCTCTCTACTTCAGTCTCTTTTCGAACTCTACCTTCCAATTCTCGGTCGCTTCTAAGTTGAATAGCTTTTACTTGCTCATTATTTTGGTCTTTTAGATTTACTTAAGTATTACTATGAAGTGTTCCTTGGGATCTATTACTTAATGAATTTTTTATTTGTCCCAACTGATTCTCAATATTTATTACTGTAGATCATTGAATTTGTAACAGATTTCCCATTTGTAACACCACTTCTTCTATAGACATTTTTTCTCCTTAAATTGTGGATTACTATTAAAACCTAGAGGATAAGTAGGTCTATAATTATTATTCCCTTAGTTGTTCCAGTTTTTCAAGGGGTTTACTTGATTGTTCCCCCATTGTGGATTATTACCACCGGAAGTATTATTCCAGTTAAAATTGGGATGGTTCTTCCAACCCGGGTTGTAATAGTTTGAATATGGGTTATTCTGCTTATTATTTATGGCATTTAAAGTTTCTAATGATGCTTGAGAATCTACCAATTGGCCTAATGAATTCTCTTCAATCATTGCAATTAGTTGAGAAAAATTCATTCCAAATTGGTCTAACTTCCTTGAAATTGCAGCAACTTGATGAAAATTGATTGAGAAAAATTCATTCCAAATTGGTCTAACTTCCTTGAAATTGCAGCAACTTGATTTGCTATTGAGAAAAATTCATTCCAAATTGGTCAACTTCCTTGAAATTGCAGCAACTTGATTTGCTAACATCCAAAAGCATCAATTTCTGGAATTTTGACTACTTTCTTAAAATTTACTCTTTTAAAAGGCCATTGAAAATTATTCGTAGCCATCTCTTCAATTAAAGCATAAGCATCATTAAATGGTTTTGACAACAATAAACCACCAATAATGACATCGATAATAGATCTAAGAGATCTAGCTAATCCATTGTAAAAGGTTTGAATAATTAACCAATCTGGTATAACATGGTGTGGAAACTTTCTTAAAAGTTTTTTAAATCATTCCCATGCTTCATAAATAGATTCCCCGTCAAACTGAAAAATAAATGTAATGTCATTTCTAAAGTTTGTAGTTTTTATGGTGAAAAATATTTATCAAGGAGTTTCTACACTAAATCACCCAAGTTCTGATAGATCTAGGTGATAACAAATGTAACCATACCTTAGCCACATCTCTCAATGAGTAAGAAAATAATCTAAGTCTAATAGCATCATTTGACACACCATCATATTTAAATGTAGCACATAATTCTAGAAAATTTGCAAGATGTAAACTTGGACCATCTGTTGGTGCTCCCAAAAACTGATTATTTGATATCATTTGGATAATACCAGGTTTAAGTTCAAATGAATTAGGCACTATAATGGGTTTTTAAATATTACACTAAAGTTTATCCTCCATAGGGTTCACATAATCTCTTAAAGGTCTAAACCCTTCAGAGTTCTGAATATTTTGATTGGTCATTTCTTGAAAATTTTGAATTTTTTTTGGTAATTTTTAATTTTTAAATTATTCTAATAGTTCTTTCTAATTCAGAATCATAAGGCACAAGTCCGTGGAACCTGAACTACCCATACATTACTACAAAACACATAAAATAAAACATAAAACATAAAAAATAAAAATGCACAAACATGAACTTTATATAAAAATAACACTACAATATTCCTAAAATAATTCTTAAAGTTTAAATAAGACTTTATAAAAGTATAAATTTTGCTTTCTAAAAAAAATTTCCTTAAATTTTTTTTTAATTATCCCCGGTAACAATGCCAAAAACTTGATCCCGACTTTCTATATAGATGTTAATTGCGATGTATGCAATTATATGCTTAATTTCATCAATAATGATTATTTCTTTACAACAAAGCAAAAAACTTGATCCAAAGCAAAAGCTAGGTAAAATTTCACAATAAAGCAAATAAGAATAATGTTATAATATTTAAACATGGGATACTACGCAACTACGTATCGTTATCAAGCAATATAAAATTCTTTGATTAAGTCTCGAAGATCGAACCCACTAGAATAAATACAATATGCAACTTTACAAAATAAAAGAAATTGGATAAAAAAATTTACTTAGCAAAATATTCTTACTTAAACTCTAGATGCTAAAATAGGAATGAAAGTTCAATTGTTTTTCTAAATTTTTGATAATTTAAAATAAAGTAAGCAACTAATTAACTTAACTAAATACTTGCAAGATGAAGGCAATATAAATAAAATTTTTTTTTCCTTATCATTAATCAATAAAAAGTATAGAAATTCTGTTGTGGAAGTATTTTAGTTGTGTTGCGCCAAATAGGAGAAATAATATTCTTTACTCTTACTATAGATGCTATAAAGAGCATTGGCTAATCTATAGTTTGAATAGATTTGAAGACCAGTTAGGTAGGAAAAATACTAGCTCTCACTCTAGAGTTTCCTCTTCTCCCTTCACCTTGGGGGTAACATCTCGTATCAGAACCTAAAACTATAAATCAAATTGGGGGCTTTAGCCTGTAACTTTAAAGCCCTCTAATTCTACACCCTTCAAAGTTTATTTCCCTATTTATTTGCACTCAATCTCATAAAATACATTCTCATTCATGAAATCAAATGTGATTCATACCATTTGTTTACTGAGACAGTACCATCTCAGATCTTACATGTCCTCACAACAGGTATTAGCATCTTAAATGGATAAATCAAGAAGTAAATGAAGTACAAAGTTTAAAATCTTCACAAATTCTTCCAACATTAAAGTCTATTAATTCAAACAGCTTTCTTTCAATACTTAATCACTTATCATTTTAAGAAAAAAGATAAAGAAATCTACTCAGAATCCATGGAGAAAACATAACCAATGTTGAGTTTAAAAGTAGAAATCAAGCACACATACAAGAAATCTAAATTAAAACCAAATGTAGTACTAAATGTCTTGAAGTTCTTTTGAGTTCTCTTCCTTCACTCACAATAAAAAATAAAACTCAAAATAAAATAAAAGGTGGTCGGCGGTGGCGGTGACAATTACTTGGATGAATGATGGTTGTTGGATGTGGATTTGCCTCAAGCCATTGGCTTTGTTGATCCAAGTCTTATTTAATAAAAATCCAAGAGGTACCTTGGTGTCTCTTCAAAATGTGTCTCCATTCAATGAATCTTTTAGAAGTTGCCTCCTTTTAAAAGCCTAATGAATGAATTTTCGTGTCCATGAACTATTTCCCACATTTTTACCAAGGGTTGCTTTAAACACCTCTTCAAAATATTTTCCAACTTTTGTGAATCATCAAATAACTGCTTTTGATGCTTAAGCGCAGGGTACCTAGCGCTTAGGCTTGGCTCTCTTTGAGTAACTGGCTTGTAAGCACCAGTCCTCAGTTCATTTTTGCACATTTTTCATTTTTGCTCCAAATTTGATCATTTTTCACTCTTTTTATCATTTTTCATCTATTTGATTGTACATGAAAGAAAGACACACAAATAACTTTCATTAAAGTGCAATATCTAAAGAGAAGATGTAAAAATGTGCATAAAAGACTATATTTTAGATGTGCCAACCTGCAGGCTTGATTACGACTATGTTGGGGATGTCGTAATTTTTTTACTAATTACTGATTGAATAAATAAAGTTTATGTTGTGCTCCATTTTTAGAGGTTAACCACTATTGACAAAACATTCTGTTCAAAGTTAGTTTCTTATCTGATGAGATGATTGAGTTTTTCAAGTAGTTATTCAAATAATTCATTTGAATAATAAATGAAAAGCATCCAATTACAATTTTTACAAATCAAGATCAAGTGATGGCAAGAACCATTGAAGATTGTCTTCCATGCACACGACAAGGATTATATTAGTGGCATATATATAATAAATTTCCTTTGAAGGTCCATTGTGGTTTGCCTTACAAGAGCGTGAACAAGCTAATTTATAAATTCATGAGCAATTTTGATTCAGAAGAGGAGTTTGAAGAGACCTGAGATATAATGATTGAGTGGAAATCTACACAGTAACATGTGGTTAAATGATTTGTACAGTATAAGACATAAGTGGTCAATGACCCGACCCATAATTATGCAAATATTTATTTTTTGAATATGGCCAAAATCTTGACCCAATTTTTATTTAGCGGCTAATGAGGACAAATGTAACAAAATTTAGCTTAATAGTTTTCTCACTAGGAGTTATAAGTGAGTATACATATTGTTTCAAGTAATATAGAGTTTTTTTTAAAAACCCAGTATCGATCCCACAAGAAAATGAAGGGAACTAAAATTCAGGAATTCAACTTTGAGAAACCTTTACTTAAGACTGTAGAAAATATCTAAAAGTAGTTCAAGAAATGAAATAAAGTTTACTAATACCTATGAATGCATTTAAAAGTAACTGTAATGATTTAAAAAATTAAAGATATATATATATATATATATATATAACTCCTAGNGACTAGGGTTCGAGGTTCTGGCTTCCCTGGCGATTTTGTGCTCCTCTTCGTGCTCCATAGCTGGTGATATCTTTCCATAGTTTGTTTTCTTTTCTTTGTTCTCACGCTATTTTCACAATGCCGCCCTCTTGTTCCTTCGTCGATGCAGTTTTAGAGGGCGGTGGGGTGAGGTTTGGCTCAACCGTTTCTTTTGAGTTTCATCAAGGCTTTCATGATTCCCTTAATGTTAGGGGAGATTACACTTTTTTCAATAAACTTGGGAAAAAGAATGGCAAGTTGGCTATGTTTATTTCTGATGTTGAATCCAACATTTTGGCTTCCTCTTGCCGCTTGGCTTTGGTTGGAAAGTTTTCTTTTTGTCATCCGAATTTGGAACTTGTCTGGAAAGAAATTGATTTGCTTCATTTAAAGGGTTGGTGGAAAGTTGGCGCTTTAGATGGTAAACATATTTTAATACAACTTGCAAATGATGAAGACTATATTATGTTATTTGCGAAGAGATTTCTAAGAATCGAGAATAGAGTAATGCAATTCAGGAAATGGTTCGTAGATTTTGATACGAAACTTGAATTACCTTCTTTAACTATTTGGATTCATTTTCTTGGACTAAAGCTGCACTTATTTAATCATGAAGTCATATTTTCCCTTGCTACCTCTTACGAGAAACCATTAAAAATGGATAGTGGTACGTACTACCTTACTCGACCATCTGAGGCTCGGGTCCTTGTGGAAAGGGATATAACTCAGCCCTTTTTTGATGAGATTTGGATTGGACCTCAACACCAGGGCTATTGGAAACTGGTTGAAATTGAAAAGCACTCTCCATACTACACTCATTGCTCCAAGTTTGGTCACCATGCCACTATTTTCTTTCGTCTCCACCCTCATGTCAAAGCAAATAATGGTTTGAACCCTCCTACTGCGAGTGATAATATTGTGCAACCTAACCCTTCTATCATAAATGATCCTGCAAAAGAACAAGTGCAAATTAAAGACACAACCATTGACCCTACTATAATTATCCCCTTAAATGATTAGAACAGGTGCATCCCACACGTCTGGGTAGTGATGAGGTTATTAATGAGACTATTAATGTAGCTATTGATGAGGCTACTAATATGCAATCCCTAGGTGTTCAGAGTGATGGGTATATTGAATCAACTGTTCATACTTACTCTGAAAAAACTCCTTCTCAATTAGTATTTTATGGTAATATTTTAGCTACTTCTTCTAATGTTAATCTTGTTAAGGAAAACTTTGTTAACAAGATAGAGCAACATCATGAACATGGTCCTCTTTCGGTATCCAATGATGCTTTAAATGATCCTCTACTACTTGCTTATTCCAACTTAGAGGGTGAGTGGAAAGTGCAAAAACATGCTAAAGAAAGGCCAAAAGTAACAATGAACTATCAAGCTTGAATGTTGGGAGCATTATTCATGAAAAAACCTATTATTCAGAAGGAAAACAATTAGGCAACTCTTCTAGATCTTCTAGAAGGGCTAGCTTAAAACATAATGTTTAACATTATGGTTTAGAATATTTGGGGAGTGTCGGACCCTTCATCCCTTAATAGGCTTAAATATCTGTGTAGGGTCCACAAAATTTCTATTTTTGCCATCTTGGAGCCACTTGTCCATGTTAACAAGAGCAGGATTTTACATAGCTTTAAAGGTTTTCAATCATTTTGTAACAAGAACAACAAAATTTGGGCTTTTTGGAAGCGTCATATTAATCTTTCAATCATTGATGATGAGGAACAATTTGTTCTCACCCACTTCTAGATGGAGCAATTTCATGGTTGGGGTGCCTTTGGTTATGCTAGTTCTCTTCTTCCTGACAAATTTCTTCTTTGGCAGAAACTTGAGATTTTGGGTGGTTCCATCACTGAAAATATATTTTTTGGTGGTGAATTTAATATGATCCTGAAGTGTTCTGAGAAAAAAGGTGGTGGATGATGTGATATCTCTCTTCTTAATTGGTTTTCTAACTCCATGGCTGGAGCTGGCTTATTTGATATGGGGCATTCTAGCTCTCCTTACAAATGGAGGCAAGGTTTTCTCCAATAAAGGCTTGATCGGTTCCTTGTGAACTCTATTTTTCTTACTTATTTTCCTATCTCCAAAGTTCAACATCTGAGCTATGCTTCCTCCGATCATAACCCAATTCTCCTTACCCTTTCTTTTATTGATAAACCTATTATTTCTAAATTTAAGTTTTTTAATATTTGGACTACTCATTATACTTTCCTCAGTACTGTGCAATAGGTTTGGAACTATAATGGAGCTGGCTCATCCTGGTAAATTCTATCGAAATTACATAAAAGATTGGCTGCTTATCTTCGGAAATGGAATCACCAAATTTTTGGTACCGTTCACACTAAAGTTTTGGAAGCTCAAATACTATTGACCTTTTGGAGTCTTAGGTCATATGTACCCCAGATATGGTAAACACTACAGCTCAGGCTCACTTGACTCTTCTTGAAGCCATTAATATGGAGGAGGCTCTTCTTCAACAAAAAGCTAACAACCTCCATTTCAAGGCTGGTGATCAAAACACTAATTACTTCCACGCCTCCTTAAAATATAGAAGGAACATTAATTGTATTTTGAAAATTAAAAATTCAGAGGGTCAAATTTTGACTAATTCAGATGAGATTGTGGATAATGATGTTCTTTACTTTTTGGGGCTTTATCAACATAGATCTATCATTAATCCTTTTGATGCTAATGTGTTTCTTGATGAGCTTGACTATATTAATAGTCATTCTTTAGCTCATGTTTCAAATGAGGGAGAAATTCTTTCTGCTTTCAAGTCCATAAGCTCCAACAAGTCAGCTAGACCTGATGGCTTCTCCTCTGCCTTTTATGTCAAGTGTTGGGATATCATTAAAAATGAGGTGGTTATGGCTATTCAAAGTTTCTTTTTGGGAGAGGATCCTAGTAATTATTTTAGCTCTGCCTTTATTGTTCTTATTCCTAAAAGACATGATAAACTCACTTGGGATAACTTTCACCCTATCGCCCTTACTACTATTATCTCCAAAATGTTGAGTAAGATCATTGCTACAAGACTATAACCCCATCTTGCTCATTTTATATCCCCTCAATAATCAACATTTATAAAAGGTAGAGATATTACTGACAATTTCTTGCTTGCTCAAGAATTGATTGAAGATCTTGATAAGCATTGTAGAGTAGGTAACATGGTTTTTAAACTTAATATTAAAAAAGCTTTTGATACCGTCAGTTGCGATTTCATTCTTAACATTCTTCATGCAAAGGGTTTCAAACAAGATTTTTGTTCCCTTATCAAAAGATAGTTAACTAACATTCACTACAGTGTTCTCATCAATGGCAAAGCTCATGGTTTCTTCTCGGCTTCTAGAGGCATTAAATAGGCAGATCCTCTCTCTCCTATTATTTTTATTATTGCTTTTGACTATCTCTCGAGGCTTATAAATAGGTTGCATCATAAATAAAAAATTCTTATTAGTCACCTTGCCTATGTGGATGATGCCATTTTATTTTTTACTGCCAATAAACCTACTTTTAAAGCAATGATGACGCTGCTTAAAGAGTTTCAGGATGCCTCTGACCTTCTTTTTAATTTGGCTAAATGCACTATTTATTTTGGCAAAAAGCTGAATAACAACATTGAAAATTGGGGCTCTGAACACCAGGTGTAAGGTTTCAAAGCTCCCTTTAAAATACCTTGGGTTAATCTACTCAGAGGAAGGAAAAAACAAACTCAGATGGATGATGTTGTGGATAATATTAAATCGAAAATCAATGATTGGAGAAATACTTTCTTATCTAATGGTGCATGGCTTACTCTTCTTAAAAGTGTTTTATGTAGCATTCCCTTATACTCTATGCAAGTGCTGAAAATTAAGAAGTCTACCCAATTTACTCTTGAAGTTCTATTTAATAAATTCCTTTGGCAGGGGAATAGATCTTCTAAGATTTGGGCTAAATGGAAGAAGGTTTGTAAGCCTACTACCTCTGGGGGGCTTGGGTTTAAAAAGCTTAAGGAAATTATTGATATAAATATGTGTAAGCTTTGGTACAAATTCATATCTCAAGATTCTTTGTGGGATCAATTTCTCCATCATAAATATTGCATGAATACTCATCCTTTCGTTGTGTCCTGGAAAGTAGGGGACTCTAAAATTTGGAAAGCTATCACTCTTGCTAGTGAGGTGACTTCTCATTTCATTTTTTGGGATGTGGGAGAGGGGAAAATTTGATTGTGGAATGATCATTGAGGTTCTACTCCTTTGTCAAGATTGCCTCATGCTACTAATGATGATGATCTTCTTGTTAGGGATTTTTGGATTAATGGTGACTAAAACGTACCCAAACTATGGTCTCTAATTGGTGAAAAATCTTCCTTAGTTGCAAGTATTCTACTTAAAACTGAATCTAAAGATGTTCCTATCTGGAAATCTCATGCTACTGATTATACTACAAAGATGCTTTACATTAATTTATACACTTACCCTCAGTGGATTTGGAGAAAGTATATTTGGCACCATTTTATCTCTCCCTCTAACTCTTTCTTCATTTGGAGATTGTTCCATAATCTACTTCCCCTTGATGATATTTTGAAGATGAAAGGTTTGAAAATTACATCATTTTGCTATAATTGCAAGAAGGAAGCTGAATCCCCCACTCATTTATTTTATGAATGTGATTTTGCTAAAGAAGTATGGCATCATTTTGGGAACTATTTTGGTATAAGACGGCCTGCTAATTTCCATCTGAAAAGCATTCTCCAAACTTGGAAAAATTTTGAAAAATATCATACAAAGCTCTTCTACTTTTTGATGATTGATCTTTGGTTTATTTGGGAAGGAAGAAATAGCCATAAATATGTGGACTCTCCTCATACACCTTATAATCTACTAGTACTCATTGTGGTTAACTTTCTTAAAGGCTCTAAAGCTATGGGAAGTGCCGATATTACTCATCAACCAGGAAACTATCAGAGGCTAATGTTGATTAATTGGACTCCACCTTCTCATGTTTGGATTAAAGTTAATATTGATGGCAGCTTAAACGGTAACAACACTGGGATTGGAGGTTTATTTTGGGATACCAATGGGAAATGCATTGTTTTCTTTGCTTCCCCTTACGTTGCTTCTTCTCCTCTTGAAATAGAAATAAGGGCTGCTTTGGGTGATTTACAAATTACAATTTTATATGGACTTTCTCACATTATTCTTGAAATAGATTCTTTACTTTTATTTCAAATCTTAACAGGCTTTCTTAAGCCTGATTGAAATATTACTATCTTACTCAACCACATTAAAGATATGGTAATTAGATTTCATTTTCAAGTTCAATATACATTAATTAACTGTGAGGGGAATAGGCCCACAGATTGGTTAGCTAAGAAGGGGCATCTTGGTATCATTATAGGAGAAAATCTTACTCACTCTCTTTATAATCTCATTCTTGGTAATGTTTTGGGTGCACCTTATATACGAGTTTAACTTTTATCTCAACAGCCTTTGGCTGGAGGCTATTAGACGTTGGTACAATGCTATTCTTAAATGTTTTCTTTCTTTCACTTTAACTTCTATTTGGAGCAGTGCTTTTATTACTACGATAGCCAGAAGATTCTCCTTCTTTACTACTCTAAACTTTTGGAGGCCAGTGGCTCCATTTCGTTGGTGGCATGATGAGGTTTATGAGAATCTGGGAGTTTTTATGCTGAGCATTATAATTATGTTTGGAGGCCCATGGATCCGTTTGTTGGTTTTGGATAATAAATCTATTAAGTTTCAAATGTTTCTTTCTTCCTCTTATGGTTCCTACTTAGGCAGACTCTACAACTTTATTTTGTTCATTTCTATGGAGGCATGGTTTTGACCTCAATTTTGGTTGAGGTTTAGTTTTTCCTCTTTAGTAGCCTAGCGTCTAGCCATAAGACTTTTCCTATTGACTATTCCTAGAAAAGTAGACATGGAACCCTCACCACTAGAAATTCCAAACCCTTCTCCACTCAACTTGAAGTTCCACATATTGGTCCTAACCTCTAAACACTTAGTAGGTGGGGTCACTATGGGGGAAACTCAAGATGAGTCACCCTTAGGATTGCTGGACCTTAGGGTTGACCCTGGGTGTTGGTTTGGAGCTAAGGCATTCTCTACACTCACAATCACTCACAACCCTGAACTCAAATTTCTAGCCTAGATCCCTTGATTTTTTGGGATACTCATGTAGATGGTTCGCTAAACCTATGGTCTGGCTAGAACCAATACATAGAGGACCCAAAATAGGGTTTCCATTGGTCCATGGCTTATTGGTGATGATTGGTACCTCTCTACCAAAATACCCATCTTGGCCATTTACCCCTAGAACACCCCCAAATTACCAAAATACCCCTCCATAGCTCAAAATCCCAAAAATCATAAAACACCCCCAAATTACCAAAATACCCCTCTTGGACCCAAAATTCCAAAATCCCAAAAATTCCAAAAACACCCTCTAATTACCAAAATACCCCTCTTGGGCTCAAAATCCCAAAAATTTCAAAATTTCCCAAAAAATCCCAATAAATCCCAAATATTCCAAATTTAATTTCTCTTAAATACCACATAACCCAATTTGGCCAATTTGACCATCTTTAACCAAAATCCTTAAATTGGCCTTTAAAGACCCAAATTTCCCCAAATCCAACTCAAATGTCCATCAATTGGGTCTCAATTGACCCCAATTCCAATCCTAAACTCAAATTCACTTTTGATATGACCAAACTAAACTAAATCCAAGCTCAATTGGTCCATGATTTAAACCCAATTATAATTTGGGTCAAAACCCCAATTTTGACCATATGACCTAATCTCACCAAATTGAATCCATAGCCTAGTCAATTGGCCTCAATTAATGTTAAAAAATCATTATGACATTCCTATACATCAAAATCAACCATCAATTGGCATTGGTGAATCCTCAAATCCATTTTATTTTGTCCTAAATCCAAAATTTTGAAATTTAGCCCCAAATTAGCTAAGTCCCTAAATTTCACCCAATTGATTGCCTTAACCTCCAAATTGGCATCCAATTCATGCAGAAACTCTTCACGAGGTCCCTATTGACCATTTACAATAATCAATTTGGACTTATCCCAAGGCTATTCATGAGGTCCCTATTGATCATTTATAACAATCAATTTGGACCTAGCCCAAGGCTAACCCAAAATTCCCTATTGACCATTTACAATAATCAATTTGGACTTAGCCCAAGGCTAACCCAAGCTAGACCCCAAATTTTGCCCAATTGATTGCCTTAACCTCCAAATTGGCATCCAATTCATGTTGAAAACTCTTCATGAGGCCCATATTGACCATTTAAAACAATCAATTTGGACTTAGCCCAAGGCTAACCCATGCTAGACCCTAAATTTCACCTAATTGATTGCCTTAACCTCCAAATTGGCATCCAATTCATGTTGAAAACTCTTCATGAGGTCCCAACTATTTACAATAATCAATTTGTACTTAGCCCAAGGCTAACCCAAGCTAGACCCAAGCCTAGACTGTTTGCCTTAACCTCCAAATTGGCATCCAATTCATGTTGAAAACTCTTCATGAGGTCCCTATTGGATTGCTTTAACCTCCAAATTGGCATCCAATTCATGTTGAAAACTCTCAAATTTCACCCAATTGATTGCCTTAACCTCCAAATTGTCATCCAATTCATGTTCAAAACTCTTCATGAGGTCCCTATTGACCATTTAAAATAATCAATTTGGACTTAACCCAAGGCTAACCCAAGCTAGACCCAAGCCTAGCCCAACATGGTTAAAGTTCATAACTCCCTCAAATTGGCTCTTTAAATTGACTCAAAACCACTTCCATCCTTCACCAACGTTGTTCCTTATCATCATATACACCAAATACATCAATTATTTGGGCCAATTTACATGGTTAACCTAGCCCAAACCCAAGTTTTGGTCATTTGCACCCACTTGGACCCATGCACTAAATGTGCCCTAAAGCCACAAAATTAACTCCACCACAGCCATTAGTTGGATTTAGTGACTAGTCCAAACACCAGGAAATCACCAAAATCATGCCATGGACCAAAGGTCCCCCAAATTAAGGAATCTTATTTCCAAAAATGCACATGCTTAAGATATCCTTGCCAAATCCAAACACATTTGCATTAAATTACTGTGATGGATTCCTCTGGGTTCCCTGAGCTCCAAGCCACCTCCCCCTAGCCGGCCGGCCAGCCTAGTGGCCGAAAAAGCCCAAAAGCAAGAGCCACCCCCATGACACCTCACCCAAATCAAACCTAGAGGCCAACTCATACAAATCAAACTATGGAGCTCCTTTGCCCTCCACCTAAGCACCACAATGCACCCAAACTTATGCCCTGAAGCCACCCCATGGACTTTTTTATAAAAAATCACCTCCCACGACCATGGGAGGTGTGCTGAAAATTTCTCAGAGAGGAGTTTTATAAAAACTCACCTCAACGGCCATGGGAGGTGTGCTGAAATTTTCTTAGAGAGGCCTCTCCAAACTTCTCTTAAAATCACCTCCCACGACCATGGGAGGTGTGCTGAAATTTTCTCAGAGAGGCTTCTCCAAACTTCACACAGGAACTCACCTCCACGGCCATGGGAGGTGTGCTAAAAATTTTCTCAGAGAGAGCTTCCCAAATCACTCACAGAGCTTCTTTGAGACCTCCACTCCCACAGCCATGGGAGGGGTGCTCAAAATTTCTCAGAGAGGCCTCTCCAAACTTCACACAGAGCTTCCATAAGATCCTCTCAGTGCATTCTAACCATATTCCCTCACCCATTCCCATTGCCGGAGCTCAATTTTAAGCTTGAAACCTTGCCGGAAACCAGGAAAGANCCAAAATACCCATATTGGCCTTTTACCCCTAAAACACCCCCAAATTACCAAAATA
>JXCR01147297.1:272069-303144 GCA_002079205.1 Phalaenopsis hybrid cultivar
AAAATGTTCCAAATTTGAACCAATCCCCTTTTCACACCTCTACGTCCGATTTCGTCGAAGAGTCCTACCCTTTGAAATTCCTTGAAGATAATATTTCTTGATTTTTATCGAGAGTTTTTCGGTGACTTTGGTCATTTAAGATGTAATTAACTATAGGGGCTTGCCCTTATAGGAAGCATGTTCAGTGGCTCTGGTCATTTAAGATGTAATTAACTATAAGGGCTTGCCCTTATAAGAAGCATGTCTGAACCCAGCTTAATATANGCAATTCATAACAATCATGAGGATTACATATGTATGTGTATGTGTAAATAAATAAAAAGATTATATAATTAAAAATAAAATTTTCCAGATTTTGATATTTTCCAATGACGAAGTTAGGCTCGCCCAGAAATAAGGGATAACTAATACGTCATCAAAAAACTTCCATCATTTATTATAAATCCTAAGGATTGATAAATCTCAAATTAATTTTTTGAGCTAAAAAAGTTCAAATTTCAATTAAAAAATAATCCAAAAATATGATTTTAGCAAAATTACAGTCCAACTGACCGGCTCGACAAGACCAACACAATAACAATAAAATTTGTCTAATTTGAGTCAAATCAAGCTCATATCAAGCCATTAAACCATTTTTTAAAGCTTTCGGTGCCTAATTAAAATATTAAATGAATTTCAATTCTGACAAGCTTATAGTTAAATAGAGTGTGTTGACGATAGGAATCCAATGAGTCCAATTTTACTCAATTCTGACACCATTAAGGAACTCAAATGTTTGTAAAATATCATTTGATTAAGAAGATCTCTCTAGGTCATTCGATGAAGCAGTTCATATTATTTATTATGTGTTGGGAGGCCTCCCTTGGACTTTATAAATAGAGTCACACCACCTTCTTGAGAGGGGACCCAAACCTTGAACTAGAGGAAGACAAAAGCTTGAAGGAGAACGAGCTGAACCTCCGTGTTTTACACCGAATGTTCAGTGAGCGCCGCCCAACCACTATCGACCACAACTCGCCAACAGTAGTCGACCACTATTGCCCACCATCTACTCCTTATGGCAAAATCCCTTGCGAAGTTACCAAATGCACAGTGAAATCCCAACATATGTTGTGAAATAGTTAAACACTCGGCGTAGTAGTCCGTCTCAGTACATCATGTAGTTTCAGCAACTATCCCCGACTGCAATCACCTTCAGCAATTGTGCAACAAATATTATATATCTTGAAGAAGAGTGTATTTCTTTCCCGCCTATGATATAATGACCTTAAGTTTAATCTCCAACTCATAGTAGATTGATTGGACCAAATCCTTTCATTTTTTTGCCCTTCTCAGGTTTTCACATAAAAATTCCTGATGCCTTTATATGTTACTTTTATTATCGATTGTATGTTGGATTCTCATGCANGGATTGATTGGACCAAATCCTTTCATTTTTTTGCCCTTCTCAAGTTTTCACATAAAAATTCCTGATGCCTTTATATGTTACTTTTATTATCGATTGTATGTTGGATTCTCATGCAACACTAAGACAATAATTCATTACTCGACCGCCGCGAATCTCATAGCACACAACAATATCATTAAGCCTGGAGTCTAATAGGATCTGCATTATGTTTCTGAGATTTATTTTCATAATTGTAATTGTGAATAAAAGGCGCACAGTAGCACTGGAGAAGAATGACTCAAAACATCCGGGATTTAAAAATAACACATCTGCTAGCTTCATTTCAGCAGTTTTTACAATTAATAATCAATTTTTTTCAATTTAAAATCATTATTTTCTCAACACAATTATTTTAGACAAGAAATCATCGAAGAATACTTAACAATAACAAAAGAAACAACTATACCATCCCATCTCTCACCAGCTCTTCCAATCCCTTCTTTAGCCTCTCTGCAGCAACTTCACAATCAGCCTCTTTCAACCCACCAAATGAGATTCTGATGTACCCAGGTCCTCCACTCGCGCTTCCAGGTATCACAACTATCCCATGCTTTCTCACCAGCCATCGAACGACCGCGAAATCATCAGAACAATTCTCTGGCAGCTTTGCCCAGAGGTAAATGGCGCCTTCTCCGCCTTTAACCGAGTCTTCTCCGAGTGGGGAAAGAGCTCTCTTGAGCATCTCCCTATTCTTTACCAGGTCCTGGACTCTCTCTCTGATCCATTCTGGGCCTACTTCCAAAGAATAGAGCGCCAGACGTTGTCCTATAATGGAAGCACAGATGGGTATGTTGTCTTGGATTTTGAGGAGCTGAGCACCAAATCCTTCCACTTCAGGGTATGCTATCTGCATTGCCACAGATAATGATTTATTATGTGCGGAACTATGCAAAAATGGATGAAGAATGGGATTTGTGTGAACTTGGTGATAGATTAGAGTTCCTGAATGGAACATAACATTTGTGTCCATTCTTCAATTTATTGTTGGGGGGATTTAAGTGGGAAAAGGTGAGAAATGCTGCATTTTGAATTCAGCCTCTTCTTAACAAAGTAAAATGAATATCAATTCAATTCGTTTACCATTTTAATTTGGGGCATTTAAATCCATACCGCCAAATTCTTATGTATTTAAATAGCTAGCACCTATACTTTACTTTCTACATTTATGTCAGCCAAATATTTCATGTCACATCAAAATAACCATAATTTTAACTTTTAAAAGTGGCATAAGAATAGAGTGGAATGCATGTAAAGCTTCCTTTTAATAAACGTTTCCTTATCACTTCCTCCTTTCAAATCATTCAAACCAAACAAGACCACACTCAATTTATTGACCATGTAAGAATAAAAATGCAACAAGGAAAAAAATTGCAATAGAAAGGGAGGGAGGTAAGAGTTTACTAACATAGCCCACACGCCATCCCATCATTCCGTAAGCTTTAGAGAATGAAAAAATATTGACAATATGGTCATCTTCTATACAAGAATGCTCCAAACCATCATACATGAAGTATCTGCAATAGAAAAATTGTAAGAAGAAAAGGACAGAACCAACATAGATATTATTGTAGTAAGAACAAAATGTAAGTTTTGAATCATTTCAAAGCCAACCAATCAAATAGCATCATCATTAGCCATATTTTAACACTGTGAGTTAGTTGTATTAACCCATGTTAAGTTCTGCATGGGACGTAAACATTAATTTGTGCAAAAAATTTTTTGCACTTCTATTCACGTTATATTTGATCAGCAAATTTCAGGTCAATCAATCAGTCAATGAGAGAAATGAGACAGATTAGATCTCTAGTCTATTACAATTCAATTAAGAAGTTAATTTACCAACACTTTTAAAATTATTCTGGCAATGGAAGATATCCGAACACGACAACAACAACAACAAGCCTTTATCCCACAACATGAATCCTTGTTCTCCATTATGTCCCATTGGGTGTCGTATTGTCATTTAATTCTAAAAAATAAAGATTTTATCCAACATGTCCAAGCCTTTTTAGGTCTACCTTTCTTAACATAAGTCGAATCTAAAGCCTCTACTCTCCTATCAAGATCAGCAGATGGACGACATTTAATGTGACCAAACCATCTAAGACGACTCCCTAATCTTGTCTGGCACCGAAGCTACAACAACCCATTCACGGGTACATTCACTTTGTATTTATCTTTAAGTGTTAAGCCACTCATCCACCTAAGGATTCTCATTTTAGCAACACACTTGGTTTTATGCTTCTCTTTTAAATATTCTACGCCATAAAGCAACGCCTTGAAGAAAGCCAACCATATAGTTTCACATACCACAGACAACAAATTTTAGGATGTAGGATATCATAAGATATGAGATTTATAAAACATATCAAATATAAGATGATGAAAAATGATGCAATAAATACTAAAAGTTTTCAAGAACCCAAGCTATTAAGATTACATAATAAATCACTATCTTCAATAAAAATAAAAAACATGATAGAAATCAATTTAAAACAAAAAGTTCTAATGCAATGTAGGGGAACAAAGTAGAATGGAAATGATTAACCAAAAAGCAAGAATCACACTTGTACAAAGAAATAACCTCTCCTAGACTCTTCGTCCCTCACTTCATTAACTGAATCTAGAACGTAGGAATAGTACATCTAAGTAGAATCTTATTCAATCACTAATTCAATTTTTATATCTGCCTCGAACTCCGACTCTAATCATATAGCCAATTCAAAATTATATAGGAGTATGGAGTCACGGTACTCAATCACACACAAATATAGAAAAAGAGAGAGCCGGTGTTAAATACCAAGATAACATTAAAAAGAAATATGTCAAAAAACAGCCCCAGCAAGAGGATGCAATCACTAATTGAAGGACCTCGTAGTAGATAAACCCACTCAAATTGGTTCATTGAAGAATTTTGCAAGAACAAACAATTATGGTAATAATAACAACAACAACAATAACAAGCCTTTATCGCACTAAGTGGGGTTGGCAACATGAATTCTTTGTCTCCATCACGTCCTATTGGGTGCCATATTTTCATCTAATTCTAATAGATTAAAATAATTTTATATACAATATGCCCAAATCATTTTAGGTCTACCTATGTCTTTCTTAACATAAGATGAATCTAAAACATTAATTCTCCTAACAAGATCATCAGAAAGTCAGTGTTTAATGTGACCAAAACTTCTAACATGACTCTCTCTAATCTTGTCTGCCATTGGAACTACGCCAACCCTATCCCGGATATTTTCATTTCACATTTTGTCCTATGTGTCAAGCCACTCTTCCACCTAAGTATTCTCATCCCAACAACCCTTAACTTTGTTTTATGCTTCTCTTTTAAAGGCCAACATACTGCGTCATAAAGCATTGCAGATCTCCCTACCATCTTGTAAAATTTTCCTTTCAGTCTAAGCGAGACTTTTCTATCACACAATAGACCTGATGCATTCCACTAATTTGAATTCTATTAATAACAACCACATCTATATCACCATGATTTTGAACAATAAACCTGAAATATCTAAAACTCTCACATCTTTTAATGGTTTGACCCTCTATAGTTACAGCTCTGTCACTAGAACTACTACTAGTACTAAAATTACATTCCATCTATTCAGTTTTAGATCTACTCAAACGAAGGCCTTTAGACCACAATGTGGACATCCATAATTCAAGTTTTTCCTGAACTCTTTCTCTAGTCTTATCCTCAAAAAGGATATCATCAGCGAAAAGCATACAACAAGGTAAATCCTGAAATGTCCGATAAAAGTATCCATAACTAGAGTAAAATGATATAAAGCTTAAAATGATCCCGAATATAAACCAACTAAAATAGGAAAATACTTGGTCAATCATCCTTCTATTCGAACACAAGTAACAACACTAATATACATATCTTTAATGACTTGAATATAAGTCATATCAACACCTTTTTTCTCTAAAATTCACTAAATGACTTCTCTTGGAATCTTATTGAAAGCTTTTTCTAAATCAATAAAAGTCATATGTAGATCTTCCTTATTCTCTCTATTCTTCTACATTAAACCTCTCAATAAATGTATAGCTTCCATTAAAGACATGCCCAACATAAATTCAAACTGATTATGAGAAATATTTGTATCATGTCTCAACTTGTGTTAAATTACCCTCTCTCATAATTGAGGCCAATGCTTTGAGGTGCAGAATCTCAAACTAAGGTGCATAAAAGATGCCTCATTTCCACCAATGAGGCTCATGCCTTTTTTGATGAAATTGTACAACTCGAGGTGTTATCTCAGTGCATTTAAGGCAGCATCTCAATAAGTAAATAAAAAATTATTATACAAAAACAAAAATAACAACAAGCCTTTATCCCACTAAGCGGGGTTGGCTACATGAACCTTTTTTCTCCATTGCTTCCTACTATGTGTCATATTTTCATTTAATTCTAATAAAGGTCATTTTTTATACAATATGCTCAAGTCTTTTAGGTCTACTTCTGTCTTTCTTAACACAAGTCGAATCTAAGACATCACTATTAACCGTGTCATTAGATTGTCAACGTTTAATGTGACCAAACCATCCAAGACGACTATAAAAAAAATTATTATTTTAGTGCATATTATATTATATTATAGTAATAATCTAGTATATATCTAATACGACTGCTNATCGCTGTCATGCCCAAGGTGGAGAAACAAATCAGACGGCTGCAGCTTCTTAGGGCGAGCAACCAGTTCTTCAGTTTCAACGTTATTCCAATTAGACAACGTTGTACGGGGTTCGACGGTATCACTATCCAAGAACATCCCTTGTGGTTCGACTGTTTCCTGACCGGACAATGTTGCTCGAAGTTTGATCGTGCACCAACCGAACAACGGTGCTCATGACATACTTCTTTTACATTTTAAAATGAATGTTATAATCATATTATTAATTATAATTTCAATATGCATTTTGGTTTTAATTAGGTACCTGAACTGTTAAATATGTAAAGATGTTAGATTTATCTGAATTGTTATTTATAAATGTAAGATATGTAAATATGCATTTTGTTTTATATATAATTAAATAAAGTTATTGAAATTATCTTAATTTTGTACTGTTATGAAATGATAATTTTTTTTTTATGTTGTCAAATGTGTAGTCATTAAAGTTCTAGTGTAAACAACAATACAATGTCTGTCAGAATGATATTTTATCCACAAAAAACTGTAAATCAGCTATTTTTTAAACACACAAAACAAACAGCTAAACTGTTTATCCAGAACAGGGGCAAAATGATCATTTATCCGGAATCAACTATTTTCAAGACGCAAAAACCAAAAAACTAGTTAGCTTATCAGGATAAGTTGTTGATCAGCAATTTATCAAGATAAATTGCTTATCTGTAATAGTTAAATAAGATGCAGCTGCTCCAAACTGACCCTTAGTGTAAAGAAGAGATTTTGGAGCGAAGTTCTTGAACTACCCAAATTTATATTTTTTGCAATATTTTAAGAATTTTATAATCTGTATCAGTGAAATAACTGAAATAATAATAATAATAATAATGATAATAATAAAATAAATAAAATAAATAAAATAAAGGTGTGTCATTTTGAATCATTCATTGCCTCTATATATTCTTCTTGAGAGACCGATATCCATTCAAATCAATGGGAATAAATAGCAAAAGCTTAAAAGGGTTGAGCATGGAAGAAGTAGGAAGATGAAGAAAGGAAGAGCCATACACACACCCCAACCATATTTCCATGAGAAAAAGTGTCGAAGCTAGAGGTGTAAACGAGTCAAGTCAAGCTCGAGCCACCCTCAGCTTGAGCTAATTAATTTTATCTAAGTTGAACTCAACTTGAGCTTAAGTCAATGAGTTCAAGCCAACTTGTTTATTATAAACTAGAGAAAAATAATATTATGTTAAGGTAATGTTATCATAAATTGACAGATAGAATGTTAGAGAGAAATAATAAGAAATCATTTAATATAAAAGATAGAATATTTTTTTAAAATGTTTTTAATATTTTAAATATAAAGTTTTAATTTTAATATATTTTGAGTATATTTTAAATTAATATTTTTTAAATAAGTCGGCTCACTAGCTAATGAGTCGAGCCGAGTCAGGCAAACTTGAGCTTGGCTTGTTAGCTCATCGAGCTTAGTTAATGAGCCACTTTTCGAGCCGAGCTCCAGTAGGGTCACAAGTTGGTTTTACCCACTTACACCCCAAGTCGTTGTCATAGAAGAAGTGCTTGTGTGCTCGGGAGGTGAAGTTGATGCTAAGGGCTTTGTGTGTGGAGGAGAAGTGGAAAGGATGAGTAGTACCGAAGATGAAGATAGATAGTGAAAAAGGTGTGAGCGACTCATTTGTGATTTTGAGTGTGGTGGAAGGCTTTCCAAAGGGAGAAGTTAAACAACACTGAAGCCGAGGCTCACAAAGTTGGTCATATTTTGAGTTTGAGAAGTATTCAAGGTGAAGGAAGAAGTTAGTCGACTACCTGAGTGAAGGAGGTTGTTTATATGCAACAACCCATTGTGTTCCTTCATCCTCAACTCCGAAAAAATGTGTGTTTACTCAAAAAGGAGATCTATGGCCTTAACCAATCTCCAAGGCCATGGTTCACTACCATTTCCACATTGTTCATAGACTTGCTCATTTCCACACAAACTCCTCGCATCATCAATGTTATTCTATATATGGATGATATTCTGATTATAAGAGAATGTGAATCCATAATGGTAGCACGAAATACAAAAATTCACTCTATATTTCCAATTAATGATTTGGGACATCTCTTTAGAAATCTTGGAATTCAAATCGCTCGCACAAATTTCTTTCTCTTCCTCGGCCAATAAATGTTTCTTCAACAATTCTTTCTACACACCGCAGGCATGTGGGGACGCAAGGTTATTTCTACACCACTGTTATTAAATATAATCCATCAACCTACATATACACATAAACTGGATGAACCAACAACTTATAGGAAGTTGGCCATATCACTGTAATACCTCATAATAACCAAATCAAACATCTTATTTACTGTCAATCATCTCTACCAATGCATGCATACTCTTGCTATGTACCACCATCAATTACTTAAACATGTATTTTGTTATTTATTTAAAAGGTGCAACGGACCATGATATCCTATTGACATCTGCTGATCTTACATTACAAACATTCTTAAATTCTAATTGAGAGGCAAATTCTTCAAGTCGCCGGTCCACTACAGGCTATTACTCGTACTTGGGTATCACACCTATCTTTTGGACGGTTAATAAGCAACATATGGTTGCTAGATCATCGACGGAGACTGAATACCATGCCCTTGCAACATCGACAAACCAAAGTCATATGGTTAAGACGACTTCTACAAGATTTTGATAGCTCTCAATCCTACCAAACTCTATTATGATAATATGTCCATCATGACTATTGCTGATAAACTGGGGTTCCAAGCTTGCACGAAATCTATTGAAATTGACTACCATTTTATCAAGGATCATATTCACCCCAAAGAGCTATGAATTCATTATAGCATTACTTAGGACCAACCTATTGATAACCTCACCGAACCTCTGTCCAAACAAAGGTCTGACAAGTTAAAATCCAAGTTAATGGTGCAGACACAACCCATCACCTTGCCAGGGCTGAATACAACCACACAACCACTGGTAGAAAAGACAAAATTGTTTAGAGGCACTCACCAAAATCCCAACACGAAAGATAAGTTTGTTATATCCTTTACCTAGAATGTTCAGTTTTACTTGCATTTATATCTTTTATCTTTTGCCCAAGCAATTTTGAAGAAGTGTAGAATTTTCCCGTTCTTTCCTACTCTCTCATTTTCTACTTTTCATAGATTGTGTCCACACAATAACCTTGCACATATGTGGTTGTACAGTACTATCATGACCGTGTAACATGCTTCTATAGCATCGCCCCACATTGTACTATTATAGGGCTAATCTTATAACCCCACTTCTACACACTCCTATAAATCCTCCCCCTCCTCTCCCAACTCCTACCAACATCAGATAAACTTCCAAAAAATTCAACTCGGAGCTGCCAATTATGTGTCATCTTATCTTGATGGCAAAGCAAGTTCTCTGAATCCAATGGTGTGCAAATAGCTCTTGCGTGGCAGAAGAGAGCTATGCAGACGACAACCTCAGGGCTCAGAGACACACTCATGGAGGTTCTTCAATCTCTGCTTTCTTGGCAGGCATGATATTCCCTCTTTCAGTTGCTTCACATATCTGCAACTCTAGCGGCGATGCAGCTGCAGGGGATGTATGGTTCTCGAGCTAACTGTGGTGGTCAGTCGACATGATAAACTAACTTGGTTTGTATGATGGGATGTCGTATGCAATTTATGTTTAGGACATGCAAGTTAGATGTGTGATCATGAGGATATAAGTTGCCTGATTTGAGAGGGTGTTGTTAATTGTATCAGCTTAATTGGGAGTGATAGGGAGGTTACGCCTTGATTGATTAGTGGGGAAAAATCCTTTTTCCTCTTAATTCCATAAATTTCTCTTGATGAATTTGGGTTGATGGTATCAACATAGAAGTTGCTGAAGTGAACAACATGCTTATGGCTTTCTTTGCAGGTGCTTTGTTGTTTGGCGAAGTTCCTTTAAAACTACCATTGTGGAATAGGTATCATTGTCTCCATCTTAAAACACCGAAAAATCTTTATTCCGTTGAAATAATTTGAGGAGATTTTGAGATATGTTATTTTATCAAACTAAATGTAAATTTACATGTCAGCGTTCGCTCAACGGAACGGAGTGTGATTGTGTTCGGTAAATTGGTGTTGTATTTGAATGCTCAATTTTTTGAATAAAAGTTAAAAAAAAAATCGTTAAAATATCTACAATCAAGGTTTTAAGGAAGATCTGTCTTAAAATTGTTGAATTTGTGTTTAAATAATTAGACTATAAAGTTTCATTGATTTTTTTGTTTATTTTACTCAACTAAAAAAGCAAATATAATAATTTTCTCTAATAAAACATTTCTAGCAAGTCTCTAATCAAGAAGATAAATTAAATTCAATATAAAGTTTGAATAAAACTTAACATAATACTCTTCATAAATGCACGATACATGCAACGATATATTAAAACTTCATTACTTAGTTTATGGCAATAGTTAATATTAATATTTATAATTAGTGTGTATATATACATTTGTTGTACATATAGTCTATATTCATATTAAATAATTTAAAAATTAAGATATTTCATTAGACTCCGGATGATCTCATAGAAATTCTTAAATTTTTATAAAATGCTTACAAAACATTTTAGGAATAGATATTTAATATTTTTGGGAAGTCAAACTGCTCTCAAAAAGAAATTAAACGACGATAGTTAAGCTTATGACTCCTAAAAAAATAAAATGAAGAAAAAGAACAAAAACCACACCATGTAAAATTATACAAATTAATGTATTTCATTATCAATATTCTTTTCTAAATACAAGTACAGACACATTACAATTCTTTTGCTATACCATAAATGAATGAACTAAGTCATAGTCAATCATGCACATACAAACATACTATATAATTCATATCATTCTTATGTTCTTTTTATTCAATTCTACCTTCAAATAATTCATAATATTAGTATTTCTAAAAATGTATATTCATTACAAGGACATACATATAATCTCACATTTGTACACTCTACGTCTATAAATAGGGAATCATTTGACAAATAAAGCTTACACATTCCTCTGTTCGATACTGATCTCTCTCTATAACTTTCCCATCCATGCAAAACTCTATTTATTATGTGCGTCTCCTGGACAATTTCAGATCCAACATTATGGATTTTTTTTTTTCATACAATGCAAAAAATTACTAGAAACTAAGCAAGATTTTTCTATATTTAAGTTGGCAACATATAAAATTTACTCAAATGTTAAAAATATATAGAAATAAAATAAAAGAAAAGCTAGTAGGAAAAGTAAAAAAATGGAAGCTTAGGTGTTAAATATCTAAATACATAAGAATTGAATTTAAAAGCAAAAAATTTGGCGTGGATGTCAGAAACTCTTTCCACATGAAGGATGGCAGTTCGGGCTTCCAACTTATAGGGCAGGAAATATCAACCTGATTTCTCCTTGTAGACAATTCAAAACATCAGAAGTATTCTTCTATATTTTGCACTCAGCAACAGCTACAGTAATGTGAATTGCCTGCAAGTAGCAGGACTCAGCAGCCAAAAAAATTTTCAGCTAAGAAAAGAGGACATCTCGGCCAGTTATTGTTCACGTCTCAAGTTTTTCCATATAAATATTGGTGGTTTTTATTTTATTTTTTGTTTATGCTTTGTCTTTATTTTCTTATTCGTATATACATATTAGCTTGCTAAACTACTGCAGAGGGGAAATGTTGACCTTTTAGTCGACTTTCAAAGATGATATGTCTGATGCAATCTTATGCTTATGGTGTTGATTTGTCTTTTTATTTCTAAATTTCATAACCTACCAAAATCTAGATTATTCATGTTGGCAGAAATGTAAATATCCAAATATCATTGGCTGCCTCTATTGCTCACAAGGTCATCTGAAGGGACTTTTCTTTGATACCCACAAACACCTATCAGATTTTAACAAGTTGTTGGATCAGGAAATTCAATCTTGTGGTTAAGTTGAAGGGATGATTACTAATATGGATTTATTTGGACTTTCATCCTTCACATCAGCTCATTGGTGAAGGTTCCCATAGACAACTAGTCAACACAATGGTATTCCAAAATCATCCAAGGTTTACTCAATTTTTTGAAAAGCATTTTCGCGAAGCAATTGTTATCGAGTATCTTCCTCAAGATGTCTTTTCTGATCCTTTTGAGCTGCAACAACTTGTTAGGCAAGAAGGTTAGAAGCTTGTTTTGTAATGTTGAAGCATAGCCTACTATGTAAATGTTAACTTTTTTTAAATTTTTGCAGCGTTTCTCAGTGCCTTTGTTTTTGGAGGCACAAACCTAGAATCTCCTTCTGCAATTTCCAATGGATCAGTGGTAGAGATTCACATCAATGTCAAGAGTGATACCGACAAATTTGTTGTTCAACTGCCTCTTCATTCTAGATATTCGGTGAGCTTGAAATTTATAATAAATCATTCATATATTGTTTTAAAATTTTAATTCAATCATTCTTTTGGCATAGATTTAATCATTTTGTACCTTTGGTAGCCTTTTTAGAAAGTACATTTACAGGGGTGTCAAAAGTGCAATTTTATTTCTTAATGTTGAGAACGACTTCCTTAAAGGCGAGTTAGATTAACACTAGTGAGTGGTGGTGAAGGCAGGTAATGGGGTGAGATTAGATGTCATGTAGATTTCTTTCAAACGCAATACTTTTTTGGGAAGCTATCAATTGTTATTTTTTAAAGGATGGGGATCTGGATGTTGTGTTTGCACATAGTTGATTCATTACACTTTCAAGTTTAACTAATTTATTACATAAAAAGTTTTGCTGATGGAGTTACAAAAATGTCACAATTACAGCCTTTTGTTAAACAGTTTTACCAAACAAGGGAAAATTTGTCATTTTTTCAGAAACAACTGCTCTGTAGCTATTTTCACGCAGCTGCACCAAACAAACAGTCAGCTTCCCCGCAGCTGCGCTGCTTCCCCGCAACAGCTTCCTTGGGCAGCGCAACTGCAGCTGAAAAGTTATGAAGCTGCAGCTGCGCCAAACAGAGCCTCAATTTCTACTGCAAGATCGTAATTTGGAAGTTACTTACGCTAATAAAGAAAGATCTAGTGGTAGTTTTTCATATTTTGAATGGACTACTGCTTAAAAAATAAAAGAACATTTTGTAAAGAAAGTTGCTGTGTTAAGAAAATATTTTTTTTAAAAGATTTTCACACTTACCACCTATGTATTTACGTATTTAACACCTAAACTGTAATTTTTACATATATGTCACTTTAGTTATGCATGAGAAGGTATATTTCGCTTTAAAAACTTTAAATAATGATTTTTTGATGCGATATGAAATTTTGGGTGATGTAAAAGTAAAAGAGTAAAGTTTAGGTGCTAGATATATAAATACGCAGGAATTGGGTATATGTATGTACGAAATTTTGGGTGATGTAAAAGTAAAAGAGTAAAGTTTCTTAAGAGCTTTAATGGGGTGTACTAGTATATATATACATATTAAGTTTGGGAAAAAATTTTCTTACAACCACTGCTCATTAGGAAACGTGGATGTAGAAAGTATCTTCCCATCATAATTTTTTTTTTTTTTAAAAGAAGGAAAAAATTAATACCTCAACAAAGGTCTCACAACAGCTTGAAAAATGAAACCGTGATAAAGTAGCTCTAAATAAACCTTATGCTGACTCTGGCTCTGTTTCTCAACTGCAGCTGCGCTGCCCCAGGAAGCTGCTGTGGGAAGCAACTGCGGGGAAGTTGGTTGTCTGTTTGGTGCAACTGTGTGAAACCAGCTGTCGGGCAGCTGTTTATGAAAAAAAGACCATACTGTCCCTGTTTGGTAAAATTGTTTAAAAGAATAGTATAACAATCATTTTTTGAAACTTTAGTAAGGCCCCAAAGTGCTTACAACTTCTGTTTATATACAACACAATCTTATGAATTTACATATCTAACACATAAAATTTGAAGTTTTACAAATATTTGCATATCATTTTGGACGTCTTACGAAAGAATTGCGTCACATAAATGTAATGAAGTTAAATGTAGTGTTTGATATGTATATATGTGAAATTAATTATGGTTTATATACATATCACACAATTCTTATATATACAACACACTAATGTACTCATTGAGTGGTGAATAAGAATAAACTGAATTTATGTATTACTACCTATTGCCATTACTGAATTCCTGTATCCTAACTACATGATGAAGGTTTAACAGTAGTATATATACACATCCTCATCAATCATGTATGCCACAAAGGTCTGCATAAAGATGGCATGCATATGTAAGAGCAGCCGAAGTTTCAAAGTGTTAAATATGTAAATAAAGTCTGCATAGAGATGGCCAATTTAAAGTGCTAAATATGTAATTATAAAAAAAAAAAAAACAAGAACCAACTTATTCACTGGCGCTTATTTCAAACCCAAAATCTTGAATAAATAAATCCAATCTATTGCAGTAGAAAAAAGAAAGCTCCATAGATTAAAGATGATATCGTGAAACAAGAAACTTGGAAGGAACAAATTATCTCCACCACATTGAAAAATCCAATGATCAAGAAATCTCTACACGATCATATTATATTTTTTTTTTGGAAAAATCTTAAAATTGGTTTAAAAAAATGTCATGGCTTCAATGCCTACATGTTGTTCCACGCCATTTGTTTCTTTCAAAATCACACCTCCAATATCATTCCAGAAATTGATATTGAAGAATTTATTGTGATATTCTTAAACTATTGTACATGAGTGCAAATTACAGTAAAATATTACTGTAATTTGCAAGTATTTGGCGAAGATGACCATTGTGCATTAACGATGTAATGCATTTCAACCTTCCAACGCTGAAAAATTACAGTAAAATGAAACAGGAGAATCATTCTACAACCAAACAGGCTATATTAATTTTAAGCCTTGAATCAATCAGCGTCGATTGCTAAAAAGCAAAAGAATGGGCACAGTCATAGCTCATCAATAAGAATTGTGCTGGTTTTCAAATTTACTTAGAGCACATAAGCCTGAAGATGAGGATGTTTAAGCAGTTCTGGAGCCTGAAAAATTGTATTTAACACAAGTTAAGAAACATTATTTGTGTATATAAGCAGAGAATGGAGGTCAGGTCTCAAAACAGACCATAACTATGCCAAAATAAAACAAACGGTATGCCTTAAGAGCTGAAAGGGATGCCTGAAGACGTATATGGAAAAGTGAAGAAGGAATTGTACAATCAGAAGCTCAGATTCATTTTAAGTTCATCAAGCAGCAAATCCAATATCAATTCCCTACAACTGTCTCATGGAATAAGAAGTTAACCTCAAACACAGGATATTAAGTACTAAACATTAAGTGTGAAATATGTGAGATATGTAAATACATATTTCATACCACATCAAAAATACCATAATTTTAACTTTTAAAAAGTGAAATATGTCTTCTCAAGTGGCATATATGTAGAAACTAATGTTCAGATGTTAAATATGTAAATACATAGGAATTGAGTGGATTCTGCTAGTTACAAAAATACGGCACAAAGAACTAACAAACAGAAAACTTAGCACGACCTAAACAAGTTAATTATTCTTCATGCATTTGAATCCTTATTTGTAATCTTCATCGAATATCACAAGAAATAATACTGACAGTTTATCACGACCTAAAGAAGTTCCATCTAATCCAAACTAATCTTCGAAAGAAAGCTAACTAAAAGAAGGCATTGTTCCAATTGTAGAAGGACCAAACAACAATATAAAAGCATCAATTTTGGCTAATTGGCATGATGAAGATCAAATCCTGCATAAATGCTGCCCAAATCGTGTTACTACAAAGCTCCTAATGCTCCTAATGGAGTTGTGAAGATACAAAGAAGATGAAGAAAATTTTCATTAAACATCAAATGGCAGATGCAGTGATGCTCCAAGTACCCGAACATTGCCATGAGGATCTCTTTCAAAAAGAAGTTGTTCCTCGATTGCTTGGGGAAGGAATTCAAACGACGTCACTTGAAGAGAAATTTGCCATCAAGAAATTTATGTCATGCTTATTCATTTGGTGGGTCTCATCTTCTTTATATTTTGGCAGTTTTCGTGAAACTCTCAATCAACACAATGAATTAAAACTAAATAATAACTCAAAGCCTGCTATAATAAAAATAGTTGTAATAAACTGCCAAACTAAATGCAAAATTATAATTAAAAATGCATTCAATAATTTTTTTCTTCCCATAAAATACAAAACGAACTTCTCAGATATTGCCAACCAATGAGCTACTGAAAGCTGCCTCTCAGCTGCCATCTACAATTTTCAACAGAAAGGTGGAGTCCGGAAAGCAATAGCAAATGCAATGCATTTCAAGCTGCTTCATGTCAATGCAAGAAAATATAACAAAAAAAACATTACAATCTGGAAAATATCAAAATAGCATTAAAATCCAGAAAGCAACAGCAAATGCAATCAGAAATGACCTTATGGCAATGAATTGCCATTGAACATGTAAATGTTATTCCCTTACAAGAAGAATTTAATAATAAAAAAAAAGTAGTCTTTATAAGCCTCAAAATGCATGCATTTCAACTAATAGAATTATTATTATTGAAACCGAAATGTGATATAAAATATTTAGATGGTAGAAATACAAAAAAATAAAATTTAGGTGTTTAGTACGTATACATCAAAAAGGGGCTTGCACTCATCCTATAAAATCCTAACGGTCCAAAACAGAAGAACATGATGAATGCAGATTCACCAGAAAGAGATCGTGAAGACGGCCTAGCCAAACAAACCAAGTCAAAGGAGCCAATTCAACTAGGCCAAAGCCACCTGAGATAAAAAACGGACAAAGAAAAAACTAAGCGATCCAAGTACAAGCCATTCGACTGAAAATGAAATAGAATAGCAACCAAATCATCTACTGCAAGAAAGCGAACTCGAATCAATAGCCTACCCTACAGTATCCAATGAAAAAGTTAGTCGGATACTGCTTGAGAAGAGTAGATCTATAAAAGACCGAAAATGATTGNTTGATTAATAATATGGATTTATTTAGACTTTCATCCTTTACATCAGCTCATTGGTGAAGGTTCCCATAGACAGCTAGTCAACACAATGGTATTCCAAAATCATCCAAAGTTTACTCAATTTTTTTAAAAGCATTTTCGTGAAGCAATTGTTATCGAGCATCTTCCTCAAGATGTCTTTTCTGATCCTTTTGAGCTGCAACAACTTGTTAGGCAGGAAGGTTAGAAGCTTGTTTTGTAATGTTGAAGCATAGCCTACTATGTAAATGTTAACTTTTTTTAAATTTTTGCAGCGTTTCTCAGTGCTTTTGTTTTTGGAGACACAAACCTAGAATCTCCTTCTGCAATTTCCAATGGATCAGTGGTAGAGATTCACATCGATGTTAAGAGTGATACCGACAAGAGTGAATAAGAACATATATACAACACAATCTTATGAATTTACATATCTAACATATAAAATTTGAAGTTTTACGAATATTTGCATATCATTTTGGACGTCTTACGGAAGAATTGAGTCACATAAATGTAATGAAGTTAAATGTAGTGTTTGATATGCATATATGTGAAATTAATTATGGTTTATATACATATCACACAATTCTTATATATACAACACACTAATGCACTCCTTGAGTGGTGAATAAGAATAAACTGAATTTTGTATTACTTCCTACTGCCATTACTGAATTCCTGTATCCTAACTACATGATGAACATTTAACAGTAGTATATATACACATCCTCGTCAATCATGTAGGCCACAAAGGTCTGCATAAAGATGGCCTGCATATATAAGAGCAGCCGAAGTTGCAAAGTGTTAAATATGTAAATAAATTCTGCATAGAGATGGCCAATTTAAAGTGCTAAATATGTAATTATAAAAAAAAAAACAAGAACCAACTTATTCATTGGTGCTTATTTCAAACCCAAAAGCTTGAATAAATAAATCCAATCTATTGCAGTAGAAAATAGAAAGCTCCATAGATTAAAGATGATATCGTGAAACAAGGAACCTGGAAGGAACAAATTATCTCCACCACATTGAAAAATCCAATGACCAAGAAATCTCTACACGATCATATTATATATTTTTTTTGGAAAAATCTTAAAATTGTTTTAAAAAAATGTCATGGTTTCAATGCCTACATGTTGTTCCACGCCATTTGTTTCTTTCAAAATCACACCTCCAATATCATTCCAGAAATTGATATTGAAGAATTTATTGTGATATTCTTAAACTATTGTACATGAGTGCAAATTTGCAAGTATTTGGCGGAGATGACCATTGTACATTAATGATGTAATGCATTTCAACCTTCCAATGCTGAAAAATTACAGTAAAATGAAACGGGAGAATCATTCTACAACCAAATAGGCTATATTAATTTTAAGCCTTGAATCAATCAGCGTTGATTGCTAAAAAGCAAAAGAATGGGCAGAGTCATAGCCCATCAATAAGAATTGTGTTGGTTTTCAAATTTACTTGGAGCATATAAGCCTGAAGATGAGGATGTTTGAGCAGTTCTGGAGCCTGAAAAATTGTATTTAACACAAGTTAAGAAACATTATTTGTGTATATAAGCAGAGAATGGACGTCAAGTCTCAAAACAGACCATAACAATGCCAAAATAAAACAAACGGTATGCCTTAAGAGCTGAAAGGGATGCCTGAAGACGTATATGGAAAAGTGAAGAAGGAATTGTACAATCAGAAGCTCATATTCATTTTAAGTTCATCGAGCAACAAATCTAATATCAATTCCCTACAACTGTCTCATGGAATAAGAAGTTAACCTCGAACACAGAATATTAAGTACTAAACATTAAGTGTGAAATATGTGAGATATGTAAAATAAATATGTAAATACATATTTCATACCACATCAAAAATACCACTATTTTAACTTTTAAAAAGTGAAATATGTCTTCTCAAGTGGCATATATGTAGAAACTAAAGTTCAGATGTTAAATATGTAAATACATAGGAATTGAGTGGATTCTGCTAGTTACAAAAATACAGCACAAAGAATTAAGAAACAGAAAACTTAGCACGACATAAACAAGTTAATTGTTCTTCATGCATTTGAATTCTTATTTGTAATCTTCATTGAATATCACAAGAAATAATATTGATAGTTTATAACGCTAGATCCTTGAATTCCATCTAGTCCAAACCAATCTTCGAAAGAAAGCTAACTAAAAGAAGATATCACAGGCATTGTTCCAATTGTAGAAGGACCAAACAACAATATAAAAGCATCAATTTTGGCTAATTGGCATGATGAAGATCAAATCTTGCTTAAATGCTGCCCAAATCGTGTTACTACAAAGCTCCTAATGCTTCTATTGGAGTTCTGAAGATACAAAGAAGATGAAGAAAATTTTCATTAAACATCAAATGGCAGAGGCAGTGATGCTCCAAGTACCTGAACATTGCCATGAGGATCTCTTTCAAAAAGAAGTTGTTCCTGGATTGCTAGGGAAAGGAATTCAAAGAGCATCATTTGAAGAGAAATTTGCCACCAAGAAATTTATGTCGTGCTTATTCATTTGGTGGGTCTCATCCTCTTTGTATTTTGGCAGTTTTCGTGAAACTCTCAATCAACACAAGGAATTAAAACTAAATAATAACTCAAAGCCTGCTATAATAAAAATAGTTGTAATAAACTGCTAAAAAAAATGCAAAATTATAATGAAAAATGCATTCAATAATTTTTTTCTTCCCATAAAATACAAAACGACATTGCCAACCAATGAGCTACTAAAAGCTGCCTCTCAGCTGCCATCTACAATTTTCAACAGAAAGGTGGAATCCGGAAAGCAACAGCAAATGCAATGCATTTCAAGCTGCTTCAAGTCAATGCAAGAAAATATAACAAAAAAAACATTACAATCTGGAAAATATCAAAATAGCATTAAAATCCGGAAAGCAACAGCAAATGCAATCAAAAATGACCTTATGGCAATGAATTTCCATTGAACATGTAAATGTTATTCCCTTACAAGAAGAATTTAATAATAAAAAAAAGGTAGTCTTTATAAGCCTCAAAATACATACATTTCAACTAATAGAATTATTATTATTGAAACCAAAATGTGATATAAAATATTTGGATGGTAGAAATACAAAAAATAAAATTTAGGTGTTTAGTACGTATACATCAAAAAGGGGCTTGCACTCATCCTATAAAATCCTAACGGTCCAAAACAGAAGAACATGATTGATGCATATTCACCAGAAAGAGATCGTGAAGACGGCCTAGCCGAACAAACCAAGTCAAAGGAGCCAATTCAACTAGGCCAAAGCCACCTGAGATAAAAAACGGACAAGAAAATGACTAAGCGATCCAAGTACAAGCCATTCAACTGAAAATGAAACAGAATAGCAACCAAACCATCTACTGCAAGAAATCGAACTCGAATCAATAGCCTACCCCACAGTATCCAATGAAAAAGTTCGTTGGATAGAAAAGTAGATCTCTAAAAGACCGAAAATGATTGCCTTTGATGGTGGATTTCACTGCATTGCTTGCATATAAGGGACACAAACATATGACACAATTCTATGTATTTACATATATAAAACCAAAACATTCGAATTACATGCACACCCCTTAAATTTTCAACATTAAATAAAAAATACCAGATTTCAAAATCATGGCTTATATATATGGAACATTTACATACATATCACACAATTCTTTTTACATATATAACATCTAAACATTAAAATTTATAAGCACAACACTTAAATATTTAACATCAAATAAAATATGCCAGATTCACCGTCATGGCTTATATATGTGGGACATTTACATACAATACAATTCTTGGGTCATATCTAACACCTAAACACATATTTACGTGCATACCACTTGACTTTTTAACATCAAATCAAAATTCCCTCACTTACTTCTATCAACAATAGATTCATTAATAGTGACGATTCGATATCTCAAAATTGCTAATGTATAGCAGGCAAAAGCTAATAATTGAAACTTATATAAAGGAGAAATGGAAATAACAAGCCATCTAATAGCAGTTGGGCTAGGCATACAGCAACGGAATAAGAATCTGTGCCTTTGGAGATGTCCATGGAAAGCATGGGGGAGCTGGAATGGAAAGCCAGTAAACCTTGTTCCAGCGACATATCTCTTGTTGCTTAGCTTGCTCTTCCAAATGCAGCAGTTCTGCTAAAGCCGGACTTACTTCGCCTATTTGTGGACCCTGCCCCTTAACACTTTTTCTCCTTCTCCGAACCTTCGAGGGAGAGGATGGAAGAGGAAGGAGCCGATGGGCTTCCTTTCGACGGGAATATAAAGGAAGAAGAACGAACAAGCTGAACTGCCACCAACGAACGAACGCGACAGAAAGAGAGGGGAAGGAGCAGAGCATCATTTCGCATAACAACCTGAATGAATCAGACCTTCGATCGAAGGGCGGCCGAGTAAAAATGGGTTGGCGGAACGCAGGCCGCAGGCTCGATCCCACGGTCGGCTTTCGGCGAAAATTTCATCTGCGTTCGCTGCGAAGTTCTCCTCCCGCACCCCCAAACAGAAGACGTCCGCGGTGGGGTGCCGCGAAGCTATCCAGCCGCGCCCCCAAACATACCCTCTATGTAGTATGGTGGTTTTAGAATACAAACTTTCCTCCCTAAACCTATATTTGTTATAACTCTATGCATTAGACATGGCCTTAGTCTACCTAGGAAAAAAAAATGTTCTTTTAATTATGTTAGTCATTTGTTGCCACTTGCAGAGAAAGAAAAATCATGTCCCTTTCCCTCACCAACAAAAGGATAGTCTTCTTATATTGAGTTTTACTAGCTACAATACTTTTACTCAACAACAACAACAACAACAACAACAACAAAGCCTTAATCCCACTACGTGGGGTCGGCCACATGAATCCTTNGCTTTTACACGAAAGAGGAAAAAATATATATATTTATATTGTCCAGAATATCTAATTTTAACTCTCTTTCTTCCTCAGCCTCTTGATTCGAGTGGCTACTCAAACATAACACTCGAAAAGCCAAATTGTTCATGTGTTGCTGGCCAAGCTCCCAAAGTGAACCTATTTGTCCAACTTTGAATGATTTGGGCATCCAATTTACAACCAATGTGACATGGAGAATGACCTGTGGAAATGAGGTGCACACAAGACATGTAACTATTATAACCTTTTTATCAGCTCTGATCTGCTCTCTTGGAGTTGTGTTATCAAGCATATATTATTCTGAAAAGAACAAAGTAAAATGTAATTATCATAATTGAGCACTCATACTTCTTCTCCTATAAGTTCCTATAAGTTGTATAAAATTATCTTCATTTGATATGTAAAATCTTTGATTTTGAATATTNTTAAAGAGAAAGGCTTTGAATTTCTAATGGTGGGGTACCTCTTCTAATTTTCTAAGACTAGTCGTAGAAAGAAGAGTTTTGAATTTCTAATGGTGGGGGTACCTTTTCTAATTTTCTAAGATTAGTCAAAGTTTTGAATTTCTAATGCTGAGGAGTACCTTTTCTAATTTTCTAAGACTAGTCAATAGGAAAGTCCTATGGCTAGACCTAGGCTACAATACCTCTTCTAATTTTCTCTAAGACTAGTCAATAGAGAAAGTCCTATGGCTAGACCTAGGATACTGAAGAAGTTTCTAGACCTCAACCAAAAGTGAGGTCAAAGGCTTTGAATTTCTAATGGTGGGGTACCTCTTCTAATTTTCTAAGACTAGTCAATAGGACTCCTATGGCTAGACCTAGGCTACTAAAGAAGTTTCTAGACCTCAACCAAAAGTGAGGTCAAAAGTTTTGAATTTCTAATAGGGTACCTCTTCTAGTTTTCTAAGACTAGTCAATAGGAAAGCTTTGAATTTCTAATGGTGGGGTACCTCTTCTAATTTTCTAAGACTAGTCAATAGTTTTGAATTTCTAATAGTGGGGTACCTTTTCTAGTTTTCTAAGACTTAGTCAATAGGAAAGGTCTTATGGCTAGACCCTAATGGTGAAGGTACCTTTTCTAGTTTTCTAAGACTAGTCAATAGGAAAGTCCTATGGTAGACCTAGGCTTGGTACATTTTCTAGTTTTCTAAGACTAGTCAGTAGGAAAGTCCTATGGCTAGACCTAGGCTAAAAAAGTTTCTAGACCTCAACCAAAAGTGAGGTCAACAAATGGACCCCCAATAGGTGTGGAGCTAGACCTAGGCTATTAAAGAAGTTTCTAGACCTCAACCAAAAGTGAGGTCAACAAATGGACTTTTGATTTTCTAATAGTGGGGTACCTCTTCTAGTTTTCTAAGACTAGTCAATAGGAAAGTCCTATGGCAAGAAGAATTTTGAATTTCTAATTGTGAGGATACCTTTTCTAGTTTTCTAAGACTAGTCAATAGGAAAGTCCTATGGCTAGACCTAGGCTAAAATTTCGAGACCTCAACCAAAAGTGAGGTCAACAAATGGACCCCCAATAGGTGTGGTGTGCTGGTTAGACCCAACAAAAGGTGAGGACAAAAGGTCTCTATCTGGAAAAAAAGACCCTTAACATGATCTTCTCAGGTTATCATCAAGGACATCTTCTCCTTCAATTTATAGTTTTCCTTTAAAAGTGTGGCCACCTTGACCTCTTATTTTTGAGCCTCTGATTCCCGCTCAGTTAAGGAAATATTCAATCTCTCCTCAGGCATAATTTCTTTTTGCTTCAATCTTTAGGCCATTAAGGGTTACATATCATGTGTATCCATAGATTAAAGTGTCTTCTCAAAAGCGGGGGACCAGAACATCTCTACTAGGGTGGATGGGTAATCCTTATTCATGGGAATATTATGAAATCACTCTGTCTCCCTATAACTAAGTGTGTAATGGTCGCTCGTCCATACCTTGATTTCTTGGTCGAGGGAAAAGGTCCAATCAGATGAGGGTCCTTTCCCAGAAGGCAATTTAGGAATGAACGTTAGTCCCATTGTATCATCCATGTGCTCTTCCTCATACTTAGTTCCAATCAAAATAGGGTGGGNATGGTTAAGGTAGCTAACCAAGGTTTGGACCATGATTAAAGCTTATGATGGGCAGCAAAATGGCACCATAGGGTNACTTATGGATTCTAGGCTTCTTTTGACCTATACATAGGCATATGAAATAATATATTTTGATTGATAACAATCTTGTAGAAAAATATTTAGCAAAGCCACAATTAACACGATCCCCGAATAAAAAAGACACGAGCCTCATCATTCTTTAAGGAACTCACAAGATCTTTCTCAATGTTTATGTTTCCTATTACCTACGAGTTACTTTGTTTTTTGCAAGAATCTTAGGACTTTAACCTCCTTGGCAATCACACCAAGCTAGATTCACTAAATTAGTAAAGTGGAGCTTTTTTTGTAGAAATAATTGTTACTTTTTTCATGAGATCTATACACGAACCCTTAAACCGCATACTACTTGACACGTGCACTTGCCTTGTACGACCAATTTACTTCACGGTAAGTTTTGGTGCTTCAATGACAAAACAAATTTATTCATGCTTGAGGAACTAAAGTCCCTAAAAATAAAGTAACCCAACAATGAATGTCATAACCGTCAAATAAAAAAAATCCCCTTCAGGCCAGTCGAGGAACTTTGCTTTCCACAAACCTAAGTCCTACTACTAAGAATAGACAAAGTAACTTGAGATAGTTCCCTACCTCATAGCGATAAGCTCCACAAAGGGTATGGTGACAATCATCCCTGGAAAAGAGAAAATTAGGCAACCACCTCCCATAGAGAGGGGACTCAACCTTAGAAATCTATCTTTGCAATTGGGACCCACGTAAGTGAAAATTAAGGAACCATGCCTCAATGCCTTTCGAATCCATACTGGCACCATATGCCACTTGATAAAAAAATAATAGTCATCTAAGAAGCCAAGATTGTCTGGTCGGCCCTAAAAATTATAACAACTCATCTCAAAAGATGATTCACCACTCGGCACTGTGAGGGGTATCAAGGTGATCAAGTTCAGGACCGATAGAGAAAAAAAATGGTGAATAAATATAATCGAGGTCACACCCTCTTGAGATCAACTCACTAGGAAATTTCATCTATGAAGATTATTAGTTGATCAGCCAACCAGAATAATATAAAAGAGTCATAGGAAAATGTAAGGAAAGGTAAATAATCAAAGCAAAATACAAAAGGTTCTTTCTTTTACTTGCATAAACATACATTTTCTTACATCCCAACAAACAATGCTTACCAATATCATAAATTCAAAAAAACTAATTCAAAAAGAAAAAAGAAATTTTGGAAAGGAAAACATTTCAGGATTAAACATTGGAGGACTCTGTGACATCCTCAAAATCCTCTTCCTCAGCCTCCTCTGCTCCTTCAGCATGGCCAAATCCCTTACTCACAAATTCAATTTCTTCATCTTTAGGATCTAGAGAAGTGTATATAATACTTCCATCTCCAATCACTTGGGATTGACCAGTTTATGCTTCACAAACCTCTCAATGGAGAGGGAAGTTTGGGTCTCTATCTGGAAAAAAAAGACCCTTAACATGCTCTTCTCAGGTTATCATCAAGGACATCTTCTCCTTCAATTTATAGTTTTCCTTTAAAAGTGTGGCCACCTTGACCTCTTATTTTTGAGCGTTTGATTCCCGCTCAGTTAAGGAAATATTCAATCTCTCCTCAGCCATAATTTCTTTTTGCTTCAATGTTTAGGCCCTTAAGGGTAACATATCATGTGTATACATAGATTAAAGTGTCTTCTCAAAAGTGGGGGACCAGAACATCTCTACCAGGGTGAATGGGTAATCCTTATTCATGGGAATATTATGAAATCACTCTGTCTCCCTATAACTAAGTGTGTGATGGTCGCTTGTCCATACCTTGATTTCTTGGTCGAGGGAAAAGGTCCAATCAGATGAGGGTCCTTTCCCCTTCTTCACAAAGGAAGAAAGAGAAGGCAATTTAGGGTGAACCCCTATCCGGGGCATGCACCTTTCCTTCTTAATGATGAATGAACGTTAGTCCCATTGTATCATCCATGTGCTCTTCCTCATACTTAGTTCCAATCAAAATAGGGTGGGAAGCATGATTAGCTTTCCCCCATTTCTACAAACTTATGAAGGAGGTCACACCAGAAGCCACAGATCGTACTTTGACAATCGCTGGCTCCTAAATCACCAGGAGCCAGGGTACTTGGAGTTTAGAGGTTGTCTTCCTCGCTCCCATTTAAGAAACCTAAATTTATTGCTACAAACAACTTTTCAGTCCAATAAGTAAAATTACACTAGAAATAATCAAACTAATAGGGAAGTATGAAGAAAGATACTTACCTTACACATCCCCCTCGGCAAAACCTTGTGAACTCGAGTGCCTTCTACCTCTTTCAAACCAAGAAAAAGTGCATTTTCCTCATGGTTTATTTGAAGCCACTTGCTCTAAAGATGCCTTTATCTGAGTCATTTCTTAATTGCCAGAAGCAGCCTACAATCCCTCAATTTATATCCTCACCATCTGGTCGGATCATGGGACCATCAATCCTAGGATCAAGATATTGGAACAGAGAGAGTTTTCGACCTTGATCAAAGCTCCATGAGCTCAGAGGAGTTTGGATAGCACTTTAAATTTCTTCAACTAGCACTCCATTGGAAGAGCATAAATCTCCTAACTGCTTGTATAGGAAGCAACTAGAAACTTAGCCTTTCAGTCTTTTATTTTATTCTCAAGGCCCAACAGTTNGTCGTTGACTCCTAAATCACCAGGAGCCAGGGTACTTGGAGTTTAGAGGTGGTCTTCCTCGCTCTCATTTAAGAAACCTAAATTTATTGTTACAAACAACTTCTCAGTCCAATAATTAAAATTACACTAGAAATAATCAAACTAATAGGGAAGTATGAAGAAAGATACTTACCTTACGCATCCCCCTCGGCAGAACCTTGTGAACCCGAGTGCCTTCTACCTCTTTCAAACCAAGAAAAAGTGCATTTTCCTCATGGTTTGTTTGAAGCCACTTGCTCTAAAGATGCCTTTATCTGAGTCATTTCTTAATTGCCAGAAGCAGCCTACAATCCCTCAATTTATATCCTCACCATCTGGTCGGATCATGGGACCATCAATCCTAGGATCAAGATATTGGAACAGAGAGAGTTTCCGACCTTGATCAAAGCTCCATGAGCTCAGAGGAGTTCGGGTAGCACTTTAAATTTCTTCAGCTAGCACTCCATTGGAAGAGCATAAATCTCCCAACTGCTTGTATAGGAAGCAACTAGAAACTTAGCCTTTCAGTCTTTTATTTTATTCTCAAGGCCCAACAGTTGGACCTTGTAACCTGCAGTAAACTGGACATAGCAATCTCAATTGATCCTGAACGAGAATAAGTGGTTGAATAGTTCAATTGCCTACAGAATCTTCATCCTCCAGTAGAAAATAATGAAGGTCATAATCACAGCCACAAAATTTGGAAGAGTCGGTTTCGGAATGACCCCATATCGATTAAAAATCAATCGTAGCTCTTTACACAATAACAGTTGAAGACCATGTTTAAACTAATCTTTGTAGAAGACCAATTTGGAACCAAATCGATCTATAGCTCACTCNGATAATCACAGCCACAAAGTTGGAAGAGCCGGTTCCGGAATGACCCCATATCGATTAAAAATCAATCGTAGCTCTTTACACAATAGCAGTTGAAGACCATGTTTAAACTAATCTTTGTAGAAGACCAATTTGGAACCAAATCGATCTATAGCTCACTCATGGCTAGCTACTGGTTGAAGTCAGATTGAACTATTGAGAACTTAAAGCTTTTGAATCTCTTTCACCTCTGTCGTAAACAAAATGAAGGTTTTGGTGGTGGGAATCAAACCAAAAGTCTCTTGCAAAAACTTTCTCGCCATCATGAAGGTATAGGAGAAGTGAAAATCTCAAAGAAGAAAACAAGGAAAAAAGATAGGCCAAAAATGACGTGAGCCTATTTATACAGGGAAGAAATACAAAATGGCATTGACATGGGACATATCAATGTGACATTAAAAGCCGACACGATACCTAAGGTAAAGAATTTATTAAAATTAAAAACAAAATATTATTTATTTATATTCACTGCAAATTACATAAAAACCACCCCTCGGATAGCTACCTGGAGAGGAAAAACTTTACTAAACGATCATTCTCGGCTATGCCCGAGACAAACCCTCGATAAAATTGCCTCTCGTACAAAATTTCACCCCCTAGCCTAAAACGTCAGCTCGCCCGATCCTTGCTTAAGTCCCAGACAGGGAGGAGGATCTTTGATTTTTTGTTAGTTCCAAACAGTAGTGCCCCATCTCCTCCCAGACAATAATCATCTCCCTTCAAAGAGTTCTAATATCCTCACGCAAGGTAACAACCTCTCCTTCCATCCGATCCATTCTCTCCATACATGAAGCTACCCCCCAGACATCAACTCCTGAAGGAGGCCCCATGGCTAGTGAAAAATGATTCTACATCTCGATAAGGCAATACACAAAAGAGTTGGAAGATATTTGAGGTCCCTTTGTTGCCTCATACCTGACTGCATAAGGNAGACATCAACTCCTGAAGGAAGCCCCATGGGTAGTGAAAAATGCTTCTACATCTTGATAAGGCAATACACAAAAGAGTTGGAAGATATTTGAGGTCCCTTTGTTGCCTCATACCTGACTGCATAAGGACTACCTTGGTGGTCCGGCTCTTGTCTCTGATGATGGAGCTTGTCACCTCTGGCAGGCATTTGGCCCATGACCACAACATCCTCAGGAGATCAGCATGGAGATCTAACAAAAGAGAGTCTATCATCAAGATCTCTACGGCTAAACCAATGTGCATCATAAATGGAAAAAATCAGGCATCAAAAACCTGAAACCCCCGTACCAACAATTCGATTCCACTTGGACGTAGTGATAGAAACTACAACTTCACCAGTTTTTCCCTATCCTCCGACCGAAAGGTAAACTTCATCTCCTGTTAGTTTGAGCAGGACACTTCCGGTCGCCTGATTGACCTCGGCAACTGGAAGGTTTAACTACTCATGGATAAGTTGAGCGGGCACCTTGGTCGTGTTAGTAGGATCATCGGTCGTGACTGTGGACTCTGCCAAAGGTTTGACCGGTCGCCCCTCGGTTTGCTCTCGATGTTTCTTTCGTTGCGAACCAGCGAGTGAGTCAAAAGACTCTGTCTGATCCTGTTCAACAATCTTTTTCTACTTCAAAACCTTTTTTTTCTCTTTTCCCCAGCAATTGTTTCCCCTACTGATTTTCTATTCACTTCACCCTTTTGGGCCTTAGTTCTCATGCCCCCGAGGGCCCTGAGAATTGTGTCCCTGTCATGGGATGCTGCCCTAGATGCTCCTTCGACAACCATTGCAACAGACCCAAACTACAGAAAGTCTCACAAGAGGAAGAAGAAAGGATGGTGCACAACTGTTAACTCCCTTCTATTCTATTTATCACGGCCTGTGTATAGAAATCTAGGGAAGTCATTTATTAAGCAATTATATCGTCGTAAATTGGATTCATGCTTTTTTATTTTTGTAGCAAGAAAATATTTCCTTCTTCTTTTTGTAGCACGACTTTCAAGAAGCAAAGAAGTCTGGGAACTAACTATATATACAAAAAATATACTAGCCCAATCTTGAGGCAATCAAGTGGCTAGGCAAAAAAACAACGAACGTAAGAACCCAACGACCAGTCATCAACCCTAGACCACGAAGGAGCCCTTATAGTCATACCTAAGACAGATCAACCAAAAGGCTGGACGATCAACCTAAAGCTGACTAGTCAAGCTGAGATGCGACGATATGTTCAATACACACGATCATCAATATCGTACCGATCAGATGAGACTATACGAACTAGCATATCTGACACATGTGAAGTACTAAAGTAACCCTCTCAACAACTAATGATTAGAGGGCATACATGTAATCTCAAATCCATACACCATAAGCCTATATATAGAGGATCATTTTTCTATCAAAGGTTACGCGCTTTTTACTATTCATTTCTTTCTCCGTCTCTCTCTCTCTCTCTACTCTCTTCTCTGTGACGCTCTATTCCTTGAGCATGCTTCCCGTACAATTTAGGATTTAACAAAGTGTATAATTATTATAGGTTTATGGACATCCCCCACTATAAGTTAAAGGATAAATAAATGCAACTANTTTATGTCGTTGTAAATTGGATTCATGCTTTTTTAATTTTGTAGCAAGAAAATATTCTCTTGTTCTTTGCAACACGACTTTCAAGAAGCAAGAAAATCTAGGAACTAAATATATATACGAAAAATATGTCAACACGATCTTGAGGCAATCAAGTGCCTAAGCAAAAAAAACGAACGAAAGAACCCAACAACCGGTCATCAACTCTGGACCACGAAGGAGCACATATAATCATACCTAAGATCGATCAACCAAAAGGTTAGACGATCGGCCTAAAGCTGACTAGTCAAATCGAGATGCGGCGATCTGCTCAATACACACAGATCATCAATACCATACCGATCAAATGATTTTATATGAACTAGTATATCTAACAAATGTAACATACTAAAGTAACCCGCTCAAAAAATAATGATTAGAGAGCATACATGTAATCTCAAATCCATACACCATAAGCCTATATATAGAGGATCATTTTTCAATCAAAGGTTACGCGTTTTTTACTGTTCATTTCTTTCTCCATCTTTCTCTCTCTCTCCTTCCCTCTCTACTCTCTTCTGTGACGCTCTATTCATTGGGCATGCTTCCAGTAAAATTTAGGATTCAACAAAGTTTATAATTATTATAGATTTATGGACATCCCCCACTATAAGTTAAAGGATAAATAAATGCAACTAATTATAATTGGCTATATATATATATATATATATATATATATATATATATATATATATATATATATATATATATATATATATATATATATATATATATATATATATATATATA
>JXCR01147297.1:317986-345438 GCA_002079205.1 Phalaenopsis hybrid cultivar
CACAAAGCAAACAGATTATAAATTAATTTTTTATTTATTTATCTATTTATTCATTTTGCCAACCCGTTTGGGACAGCTTAAGTGCGGCCGTATTTTTGAAAACGTTGTCTAACCGTTTAGTGTGCATGTTTTAAAACGCTATCCGCTCTGTTTGGGTTTTTTATACTAAACGTAGACCGCGGATCGACCCCCGCGGTCGACCTGCATTCTACGTTTAAAGATAAGCTGTTTATCCTGAAACGCACAAACTGCCCCAAACAGTTGACAGTTGAAGTGACTCTAAATGATTCGAAGAAATAGATTCTGAGAAATAGAGGAGATGGAAATGAAAATAATGGTACACAAAATTGAATTAATCATGCATGCATGCATGCATATACTATACCCAAACCTTAATGATCTTTTAATGAAATATGATGTTATTAATCTGGCTTTCTGCATGCTTAAGTTTTTAATTATTACGTGATTGCTAAGCAAAATAATTAATCAGAGGATTAATCTGGTTCCGACGTCGTGCATGGGATTGCATGGATTTTGTTGAGGAAAGATTAGGTGTTTTTAGTTAATTATAATCTGTGGGGATTTGGGATCATTAGCTTAATTTTATANTTTGCTCTTTTCACCTTGGCTTTTGTCTGGGAATCATGCAGATCTTTTAGGCTCTTTAGGACCTACAATTTCAAAATTTTTATAAAATCTTAATATAATCTTTAAGACAAATTAAAATTTAAGATTAAATCATTCAAGATTTTCTAAAACTGCACTTCATTTTCATGCCTCGCTTTCGGGTTGAATTTTAAATAAGTTTCATATCATGACCTCACCCAAGCCATAATTAGTAGGGCCTCTATGCTTAGGACTTATTAGAGAACTGCATCATATTACATGTTCCAAGAAGTCCCCGTGCTTCTACAACGTATAGCATAGATTTCTACTTAAGTGGTTATTTAGTGTGTTTAGGGCGTTAGAGGCTTCCCCGACCTAGACGGGAGTAAATCCTTTGTTGATAGTGTTTTTAGATTTTTAGTTGGACCTCTCTTCTCCTTTCCACTCTAGCGGCATCCTTGTCACTTCGGTAGGCTTAAGTCCCACCCCTGCCCTTCCTAACTAGATAGGGTCATAGAATTTAGAGTTTCCTTATTTTTACCTTAAGGCTACTGAGGTTCCCATGAATGAAGTAATTCACAGATTACTGACTAGGGGATCTCTGATTGTGTTGGGTCGACTGCCTTCACAACTAGGTAGACTCGGTGTCCTAATATCTTGGGATGACAGATTTGTGATATTCTATTGTGGCTCTCTATCTGATTAGGATGACTCTACCCTTTCTTTGCTACCCATTTTGAGCCTTGCTGCTCCTTTTGACGCTTCGTTGATGGAGTATTGTAGGCTTTAGTTGCAGATAAGTAGATGTCCATTTGGGATATAGTGACTCACCCTCTACTCTTATAATTTAGTTTGACCATGGAAGAATAGTACGGACCGTACGAGTTGACCAGGTTACTTCATGTGCCTCGTGTGCTAATGAGTTACTTCATGATGTGAGAGACTCACTCTTTGTTTTGTGGGTTAGCTTGAACTTTGAAAGCCACGTGAAATTCTCATGAGGTAACTCTCCTTTGTAACACTATATACTAACCATCACCTAAATGTAAGTAAGACTCCTCTAATCAGGAGTATACTTGGGCGCTCCCCAAGATGTAATTATTCAAGGGGATGTGTTCCCTTGGAAGTTGGTCTTGACCCCTAAAAAAATTTCTTTTAGTTCTCTAGTTACTAAGTATTTTATGTAGGTATTATTTCATGGATATTCAATTCAAGGTTCCTCAATCCGATCTTGTTCGAACATACACCCTTGACGCATCGCACGAGGTTTACCTCACATTAGCTCTCTAGATACTTTTCAATTTGTCTGTCTATTCTCTGTCTTAATTCCTCCTTTTCCCCCCTTCCTGAACTCTGAATCGTTCATGCACTTCAAGTAAGTGAGTATGTTGGAAAAGGAAATTTTAAGTGATGACTAAACAGGTTGGCGACTCCAAGTTACAACAAGAAGTGAAACATGATTGGTAGCTTCACTAGGGAAGACACTCTCTCTCCATTTCAGAAGTCCTGCTTAGATTTTAGCGACAGTTCCTTTTTTCATACCATCACATTTTGTGTCCTTTTAAACGTTAGACTTTAGATCCACATGCCAGTTGCCACAATTAGCAAGTCAACACTATTATATCCCTTTCTCTTTCCCTCAACATTCAATTCACTGCATTTTCATACACACTAATGTTTTTCTACTATTTTGATTGATTTTTTTAACCTTTCCATATTTTTTTAATTGATTTCTCTTTTTTCTTAACAAAAATGGATAGTGAGAAGGTGGCCATGATCACTACTGTCGAAGGGGAACTCTATTTCATTTACCCCTAGCATTTTCTATACTCCTAAGGATGTCATAACTTTTGGTTCCTTCAAGAACCCTATACGGATTACCCTCAATAATCTCACACCTGCTAAGGCATCTTCTCTGAGCCCTCCCCCTAAAAAGGAAGGTCATGTAAATCAAACTAGTCTTGATGTGATGGTTTGCTTCACACCCATCTCTTCTATGAAGAAGAGGATGGCGCTTGGCAACAATGTGCACAGTGTCAGTCTGTCTTTTCTAGACTATCAGGTCGTTCCTTCGTATTTCCAAAGATTTCACTACCTACCACAGGTGAGTCTTCTGATAACACAGAAGTTGTTACTCCTCTCTCTATTGCGGTCTCTAACCCTATTGTCCCAAGTCCCTCTGAGGCTACTCCTACTTCCATATTGGGCAGAAGGGCCCACAGAACCAGGAACAAGTTGTTGGGGTTCCAACAACAAGTTTCTACTATTACTTCAGCTCCAGCCCAAATGGAATCCCACATTCCCTTGACTGAGAATTGGTTCTCTATTCTTTTTGGCTGTGAGGACTACGGCCCCATCAGGATAGCTAAGAGGTGTGTCCCTCCACGTGATACGAGACATTTCAAGCTCGTTGTTCAGATAGACCGCATCTTCACCAATCTTCTGAAGAGGAAGATTGTGGGGACAGTTTCCTCTCTGAGGGGAAAGGTTCATATTTCTAGGGAGAAGTTCCTAGCTCGGATCTCGGAGACATCTGAGCAAGTCATGAAGAAGCTCCTCTACTTCCTTCACTCGCGAGGTCTGCGTAGTAAGAGACTTGGGTCCTCTAGTCGGTCCGCTTTGAGACCAGAGTATTTGTGATATATGGTACAAACTGTAGAACATGTCTAAGAGCTTTTAGAGGCCCTAGGCATAGTGCTTGATGAGTATGTACTAGAGCTTGGTTTTGTTCCTATTACTAGTGCTACAATAACAGGCACCCTCTTTTGTATCCACTTCTATTGAAGATAATAAAAAAAGAGTTGCTTGCTTATTATATGAATATTCTAAGTAAATATTATATGTATACTTCTTTTGGTGATAAGGAGAGATCCAAGGCCCGCTCCCACCAATACTTTCCATACTTCTTTCAAAATAAGTACATTAGAAAGGTTTATTGCCCGCCCAAGAGTAAATGGATCCAAAAGGCTCTCGCTACTGTGCCTCTTATGGTTCTAGCTCTGATTTTAGAGGTTATGGTTTCGATCCTGCGGTAGGTTGTCCCTTCAGCCAATCACAGCTTGGAGCTACCTCGGCTTAACCTTGAGGGTGGAGTTGAGTTTGATCTATAGGAAGACCTGTCTGACAATCTTCCTGACATTTCTAATGGTCTCCTCAAGGAGGAAGACCTGGTTAGGAGATACACAATTTTGAAAAGGAAACCCACCATTTTATGATTGTTGATCTCGATGAGGTTGATCATTGTGAGACTGTTTAGGCTCAAGATGTCCCCATGATCAGTCAAGGGGGTCATACTAGGAATGAGGATATCTTATACAGAGCCAGATAGCTCTTCTTACTGCATAGATAGAAGCTTTACAGGCTGACCAGGCACAGTCTGATGTAGTCTCACCTTCGACACAGAAAGAGATACATTTGGTAGCACCTGTCGTACCGTCTGAGCCTATGAGGCACAACCCCGCATCGTCTTTTAATGTTGCTCAGCCTGAGCATCTTACTTTTGATTCACGCCTATAATCCTTAGTGGATGCAAAGGTTAAGGTTGTCGTGAGGAAGGGTAGACCATATCAGGAGGTGTATGAGTACATTTCGTACCCTTTAAAATTCGTCCCCTCATTCTAGAGATAAGATGGAGTCGATAATCCCTGTCGCATATCGCATAATTTAGAGAGCTCTGTTGTAACATTGACAACAATGAAATGTTACTACTCTGCTTGTTCGTAGCCAGTTGTTTGATTATGCCTTTGAATGGTATGTTCATTGCCAAACAACATCTTTAGGTCATTTACAGAGTTGAAAAATGCATTCATTAAGCAATTCGCTGGTGCGCATGCCAGGTCACCATGAGTGATTTGATGATAACCCAAAAAAAATCTGGTGAATCCCTCTGATATTTCATCATTCCGTGGCAAAACTTAAGCATGAAGTACAAGCCTCTTTTTCAAGAAAAGCATGTTGTCGCACTTCTCATGATGTAATTAACCAAGAGGATACATTCCCTTGGGAGTTGGCCTTGGCCCCAGAAAAAAAACTTTCATTTAGTTCTCTTGTTATTGGGTAGTTTATGTAGGTATTATTTTTTGGATATTTGTTTCAATGTATCTCGATTCAATCTTGTTAGGACATACAATCTTCACCTACCACATGAGGTTTACCGCATATAAGCTCTTCAGGTTCTTTACACTTTGTCTGTCTACTCTCCGTCTTAATTCATCCTTTTCCAATCTCTCCTCCACTTTGAATTTCTCAAATGATTCGAGAGGGTTTTTTGGAAAAGGAAACTCTAAGGTGATGATTAGACATGTTGGTAACTACAAGTTATAAAAAAAACGAAAACACCGGCCATTGACTACCACTGCTTGCAACCATTGTTGTCAGATGATGGCTTTTGTGTCCAAATACTACTATTGCAACTTTCATCTATGGCTTATGTAGCCAACTGTCATTATTACAGCCACAAATTATAGCTTTTAAGGCCACCTATTGCTTTTTTTAGAAATCAACTATAGCATTTGGCTAATTACTTCTATACAACTTCTAACAATTATATATGTGGCCAACTGCCACTATTGTAGCCACCAAATTCATCTTTTATGACCAACTACATCCTTTATAGCAATCAGCTATGACATTTGTATTCAACTAATACTATTACAACTTCAAACTATGACCTATATGACAAACTTTCACTATTGCAATCACCGACTACAATCTTTATGGCCAAATATTTCCTTTGCAACTCTAACTATGATAGGTTTGGCCAATTACTGCTATTACAACTTGCAATTATGACCTTTTGTAGCCAACTACAACTATTGCAGCCATCGACTGCAGTTTTTATGGTCAACTACTATTGTTGTAGCAACTAACTGCAACACTTATGACCAATTATTACTATTTTAACCTCCAACTACAACATATGTAGGAAAATATTGTTATTACTTCCACCGAGTACAGCTTGTCAGGCCAGCTATTTTCGTTATAACAACTAACAACAACTTTTATGGCCAATTATTGTTATTATTGCTTCCAAATATAACATATGTGGAGAACTGTTGCTATTTTAGCCACCGACTACAACCTTTATGCCTAACTACTTTCTTTGTAGCAATTAACTATGATCTTATGAGGCCAACTACTACTCTTAAAGCTTTCATCATTAGCCCCCGTGACCAACTGTCACTCTTGCAGCCACTAAGTACCATCTTTATGACCAACTACTATCTTTGTAACAATCAACTATGATTTTTGTGATCAACTACTAATGTTACAAATTTCAATTATGATATATGTGATCAACTACTACTATTGCAGCCATTGCCTATAACTTTATGGTCAACTGTTGTTTTTGTTAAAACCAACTATGGTCTTTATGGCCAACTATTGTTATTATAGCCAATAATTACTTTTATTGTAGCCCAATTATGGATACTATAGCTAACGACTATTATGCATCTGTGTTTAATCGTTTTCTAATTTTATCTTCTCTAGTTCAGAAAAAAATTGACTTTAGTTGTTACAATTACATGGTGGATTACTTTGATTTGGCTAGTTCATGTGATTTTATCTCTTCTAATATTTTTCCACATAAAAAATCTTGGTGTCTCCTTATGCTACTTTTTTTTACCTGTGTGTGATAAATTTTCGTCCAATGCTAAGACATTAAATTATCACTCATCCGCCGCGAATTTTACGGTACACAGCAAAGATAATTACACTGTTTTTTATATTCATTTTCAACAAAATATTTTATTTATTATTATTATTAAATTCATTAGTTGAAATTATTATTATTTTACATTAAATTCAAATCACCCAAATTAAATTTAAAGAGCTAAAATTAATTTATTGTATAGATACAAAAATAGCACACAATTCTCATGTATCTACATATCTCACACCTAAACTCTCATATTTACACATATAACACTCAATTCTTTAATATCCCATTTGAAATAATATTATTCTCACTTTTTTAAAAAATTCCAGTACACCTTCGTGCATATGTTTAAAGCACCAAAATGTTAATTTACATATGTAAATATGAAATTCTTTGGGTAAAATATATAAATACATAAGAACTATGTGATATATATAGAAATGGTCAGAGACTATTACACGAGCCTTCAATCATCCCTAATTTATCTAACAATTTGAATACCATCTCCATATGGTCAACTGTGTCTGAAGAGATTCGAACTCCCAACATTAGAGATCTTATACCGTAGATATCAATCAACAGACAGAGTTATGTGACACATGTCATAGATATATACATAGATATATACATAGATACATATATACATACATATATACATATACATATATATATATATATATATATATATANTAATTACTTTTGTTGTAGCCCAATTATGGATACTATAGCTAACAGCTATTATTGTTGTAGCCCAATTATGGATACTATAGCTAACGACTATCATGCATCTGTGTTTATTTGTTTTCTAATTTTATCTTCTCTAATTCGGAAAAAGAATTGACTTGAGTAGTTACAATTACATGGTAGATTACTTTGATTTGGCTAGTTCATGTGATTTTATCTCTTCTAATATTTTTTTCACATAAAAAATATTGGTGTCTCCTTGTGCTACTTTTTTTTACCTGTGTGTGATAGATCTTCGTCCAATGCTAAGACATTAAATTATCACTCAACCGCCAAGAATTTTTTGGTACACAACAAAAATAATTACACTGTTTTTTATATTCATTTTCAACACAATATATTATTTATTATTATTATTATTAAATTCATTAGTTGAAATTATTATTATTTTTACATTAAATTCAAATCACCCAAATTAAATTTAAACAACTAAAATTAATTTATTGTATAGATACAAACATAGCACACAATTCTTATGTATCTACATATCTCACACCTAAACTCTCATATTTACACACATAACAGTCAATTCTTAAATATCCCATTTGAAATAATATTATTCTCACTTTTTAAAAATTAAGTACACCTTCATGCATAAGTTTAAAGCACCAAAGTGTTAATTTACATATGTAAATATGAAATTTTTTGGGTAAAATATATAAATACATAAGAACTATGTGATATATATATATATATATACATATATATATATATATATATATATATATATATATATATATANAATGTCGTCTAAACATTTAGTTTGCATTTTTTTTAAAACGTTGTTTGTCGCGTTTGCGTTTTTTTTCACTAAATGAAGGTCGCAGATTGACCCCCGCGGTCGATCTGCAGTCTGCGTTTAAGAATAAGTCGTTTATCATGAAACGCACAAACTGCCCCAAACAGTTGAAGTGACTCTAAATGATTCGGAGAAATAGAGGAGATGGAAATGAAAATAATGGTTAATCATGCATGCATGCATGCATATAGTATACCCAAACCTTAATGATGTTTTAATGAAGTATGATGTTATTAATGAGTTTCTTAATCTGGCTTTCTGCATGCTTAAGTTTTTAATTATTACGTGATTGCTAAGCAAAATAATTAATCGAAGGATTAATCTGGTTCCGACGTAGTGCATGGGATTGCATGGATTTGGTTGAGGGAAGATTAGGTGTTTTTAGTTAATTATAATCTGTGGGGATTTGGGATCATTAGCTTAATTTTATAATTAGATATTTTATACAGTGCTAATGATGAAGAATGTACGAAGGGCATTGTTGTAATTATGAGTTGTTTTTTTTTTCACATTTTAATTAAAATATAAGAAATGTATATAGTAAATATAAGGTCATAAATGTTTTATATTATAAAATAATACTAGAAGTTATGCTTTGTCCAAAGACAAAATCATAATACTAATATTGTTCATATACTTTCAAGGACTATTCATGTAAAATATTGTTGAAATATCCTTATACTTTTGATCCAAGAGCAAACTAATATGTAAGAGACAAATAATGACATGCAAACATGACTAATTGTAAGAGAAAAATATATAATTAAAGCATTCAGCGTCGTGTACCTAGATCAGTTGGACGGGCATCTGTTTGTCAGTTGTAAGTTCTCTTTGGTCAGGAGTTCGATTTCCCCCGAGTGTAAGATGTGGTACTCAGATTATTAGGTGCAGGAGGGGTGACCGGGGCTCGTAAAGCATTCAATTATTAATTTGCATTGACCATGCACTTCCTTGGGCACAAATTGGAAAAATTAAATATTTACTTTTAAGGTTCATTGTAGAAAACTTACAAAATAGTTTGAAAATATGAAAAAGGTGGTGTGGTACAATGTATTTTTTATCATGCATGCCTTGAGTAACAAGAGAAGCCAAAGGAGGTAGTAGTAGTAGTAGTAGGTGATGAGTTGAATTACACAAAAGCTTGTCCCCACAACAGCACTCCCTTCTGTTCACTGANTTAGTAGTAGTAGGTGATGAGTTGAATTACACAAAAGCTTGTCCCCACAATAGCACTCCCTTCTGTTCACTGACCAGCTTTCTCTTCTTTTGCATTCATATTTTCCATATATACATATATATATATATATAAGAAGAAAAGGCTTTATCTTTTTTGCAGTGGGAATTTCATGTGTAGACAATAATGGCAAAAGATCATGGCCCCCAAAGATGGGAACATGACATAGAAAGCCACAGTCTTGATATATTTCTGATGAGTCTGCCATGGAGCACTTTTTTAACTAAATATATGGATTATAAGCATGCTTCTATTTGAAGATTTGAGAAGGCATGATTAGAGAGCTAAGTTGATTTTGCTCTAAGGTATATGAATTTAGCGTAAATCTAACCAAATATAAAAAATATATACGTAAATTAAATCTAACACTCCGTTAAATCAAACTTCCGCTGTTCATATCTGCTTATCAGACTCTGTCGGCGATCTTCTTCTCGATCTGAAAAGCCTGAATTTTTAGTGGATTTGATAAATCATATTTAAGTTAAGGTCAAGGTGGAAATGCTTATATTCATTAAATTATAAAATGGACTTAGAAATTAATATTAATTGATTTAAAGTCTACATTGATAAAATCAATTAAAGTCATTTATATGTACCAAGGACAGTTGAAAATGCTTGCTTAGAAGGAAAGTGATTGGGAACAAAAGTAGAAGACCTTTTCCTTTGTTTTTAGTGGACACTAGCATGTATTTGGGGTTCTTTTATTTACAAATATTTAAATTTTAGATGTAATTTAAAATAAAATTAATGTGTTGGAAGTATTTTGTGAGGTTTGATTTGTCATAAATATATAACAAGTTTTAATCATTCGTGAAATGCTCCAATTTTTGCGAGCAAACATGGCTATTTAGTTAAAAGCTGTTACGTTCGTTTCTACGAAATAACTTTAGGAGAAGTTAGTTCCGGAGATGTTGTTTCATCAAACGAAAGTTTTTTTACACGTCGTCGTTCACTATAATGAAACGGAATATCACCACTTTCTCANCGCTCCAATTTTTGCGAGCAAACATGACTATTTAGTTAAAAGCTGTTACGCTCGTTTTTACGAAATAACTTTAGGAGAAGTTAGTTCCGGAGATGCTGTTTCATCAAACGAAAGTTTTTTTACACGTCGTCGTTCACTATAATGAAACGGAATATCACCACTTTCTCAAGTAAAACCTTAGTGAATTGGAATAAACTCAAACAACATTATGATTTGCACAATCTCTAAAAAAATCTGATTTTTTTTTTTTTTAAATTAGAGTTCATCTACCTCTGACATCCCACATTGGCAATTGTTTCATCTGCATTATGGTCTCTACTTTTAAGCAGCATCTCTCACATTTAGTACCTTTTTTTTCTTTCCCTGTGTTATTTTACTCTTCTTGTCTTCAAGGGAAGTCCCCTTCTTAAAAAACTATGTANTTTTTCTTTCCCTGTGTTATTTTACTCTTCTTGTCTTCAAGGGAAGTCCCCTTCTTAAAAAACTATGTAAAAATTGTCAGAAACATCTTTAGTAATGCATGCCTAGCAAATCATAACATGCATNGTCAGTTGATTTTGCTCTAAGGTATATGAATTTAACGTAAATCTAACCAAATATAAGAAAAACTATATAAATTAAATCTAACACTCCGTTAAATCAAACTTCCGCGTGTTCATATCTGCTTATCAGACTCTGTCAGTGATCTTCTTCTCGATCTGAAAAGTCTGAATTTTTAGTGGATTTGATAAATCATATTTAAGTTAAGGTCAAGGTGGAAATGCTTATATTCATTAAATTATAAAATGGACTTAGAAATTAATATTAATTGATTTAAAGTCTACATTGATAAAATCAATGAAAGTCATTTATGTGTACCAAGGACAGTTGAAAATGTTTGCTTAGAAGGAAAGTGATTGGGAACAAAAGTAGAAGACCTTTTTCCTTTGTTTTTAGTGGACACTAGCATGTATTTGGGGTTCTTTTATTTACAAATATTTAAATTTTTAGATGTATTTTAGATGTAATTTAAAATAAAACTAATGTGTTGGAAGTATTTTGTGAGGTTTGATTAGTCATAAATATATAACAAGTTCTAATCATTCGTGAAATGCTCCAATTTTTGCGAGCGAACACGACTATTTAGTTAAAAGCTGTTACGCTCGTTTTTACGAAATAACTTTAGGAGACGTTCTGGAGATGTTGTTTCATCAAACGAATGTTTTTTCACACGTCGTAGTTCACTATAATGAAATGGAATATCACCACTTTCTCAAGTAAAACCATAGTGAATTGGAATAAACTCAAACAACATCATGATTTGCACAATGTCTAAAAAAATCTGATTTTTTTAAATTAAAGTTCATCTACCTCTGACATCTCACATTGGCAATTGTTTCATCTGCATTATGGTCTCTACTTTTAAGCAGCATCTCTCACATTTAGTACTTTTGTTTTCGTTCCCTGTGTTATTTTACTCTTCTTGTCTTCAAGGGAAGTCCCTTTCTTAAAAAACTATGTAAAAATTGTCAGAAACATCTTTAGTAATGCATGCCTAGCAAATCATAACATGCATGAATATATACATACATATAATTTTAGTACTCTTATCATCTAATGGCATGTTACCCTATTCTAAACTATACTATAACTTATTTTTGAAATATCAAACTTTTCGCTCTCATTAACATATTTTGAGTTTTGATGGGCTAAATAATCACAGAACTAGTCTTGAGGGGTTGGGTATTACTCGAAGATGTTGACATAAGGCATTAATAATTGAGTTTGAGCTAGCTTACTAAGGGTCCGTTTGGGGCAGCTTGTGCATTTCAGGATAAGCTGCTTATCCTGAAACGCGGGCCGGCCGCAAGGGTCTACCCGCGACCTGCGTTTAGTGTAAAAATCCAAACGCAGTTTTGGATAAGCTGATGAAACGCGTGAACCAAACAGTACGGCGGCATTTTGAAAACGCCACCCGCACTTATAAGCTGCCCCAAACGGACCCTAAGTGAAAGCTTAAGTTGATTCCTCACATTTAAGGGAGAAAATATAAGGATCGGATGTTCACACGTTCAATCACGAGATGCCATATCACCTCATATGGTATTTGCATCGACGTGGCCTGTTGTGATTAGACGTTCGGGCATAATATTTTCTCTATTTAAGGAGATGTATTTAGTGGTTTTTATCTTTTAGGATTTTGATATAACTTGAGCTAATCTGAATGGGATATGACGAAGCTTGGTTTTAAAATTAAGCTTGAGGAATTTTATGTTGTTGGTTTAATTTAGAAAATATGTTGTAAATGATGATAATAATTTACTCGCCTATTAAGGAATGCGGATCAAAATAAAATCAAAATTGCTCTTGACCAACCATTAATATTTTTATAAGAATATATGTTTTCTTTATCTATACTACTAAGTGCTAAAAATAATATTTCTAAATGTCATAGTAAGTCATCCCCCTCATGTGATACTTCTCTATGTTGATTGTTAAATCAAAAGTGTTGTTACATCACCCCGCAATATATGATATATTAATAGTAGTCTTCACTTGATTCATGCCCAATCATGATAGCCTAAAAATCCTTGTCAAGCTTTCATAGCTTAAACCACTTATTACAAAATGTGAATCAAATGGGGACCAATTAACCGCAATATATTTATAATCAAATCAACACTGTCATTGTCGGGTCCCCAAGTCCCTGATGTGAAAAGTGAAGGGTTGTGTTACACAGTTGACAACCAACATAAAATTTGTCAAAAAATCATGACATGAATCCTTTTAATCATTGCGTAAATATTTATAATCAAATCAGTTTAATCATAATCCCTCCCACATACCATCAACTCTAACCACTACTCAGGNAGCTAAATAATCACACAACTAGTCTTGAGGGGTTGGGTATTACTCAAAGATGTTGACATAAGGCATTAATAAGTGAGTTTGAGCTAGCTTACTAAGTGAAAGCTTAAGTTGATTCCTCACATTTAAGGGACGAAATATAAGGATCGGATGTCCGCACGTTCAATCACGAGATGTCATATCACCTTATATGGTATTTGAATCCACGTGGCCTATTGTGATTGGACGTTTGGGGATAATATTTTTTCTATTTAAGGAGAGGTATTTAGTGTTTTTTATCTTTTAGGATTTCATATAACTTTGAGCTAATCTGTATGGGATATGACGAAGCATGGTTTTAAAATTAAGCTTGAGGAATTTTATGTTGTAGGTTTAATTAAGAAAATATGTTGTAAATGATGATAATAATTTACTCGCCTATTAAGGAATGCGGATCAAAATAAAATCAAAATTGCTCTTGGCCAACCATTAATATTTTTATAAGAAAATATGTTTTTTTTTATCTATACTACTAAGTGCTAAAAATAATATTTCTAAATGTCATAGTAAGTCTCCTCCCTCATGTGATACTTCTCTATGTTGATTGTTACATCACCTCAATTGAAAGTCTTCAAGAGACCCCGCAATCTATGATATATTAATAGTAGTATTCACTTGATTCATGCCCAATCATGATAGCCTAAAAATCCTTGTCAAGCTTTCATAGCTTAAACCACTTATTACAAAATGTGAATCAAATGGGGCCAAATTAACCTCAATAAATTTATAATCAAATCAACACTGTCATTATCGGGTCCCCAAGTCCCTGATGTGAAAAGTGAAGGGTTGTGTTACGCAGTTGACAACCAACATAAAATTTGTCAAAATATCATGACATGAATACTTTTAATCATTGTGTAAATATTTATAATCAAATCAGTTTAATCATAATCCCTCCCACATACCATCAACTCTAACCACTACTCAGGAATTGTGAACTAAAGTGGGCCATGTTGGTACATTGATGAATATACTTATTTTTAGCTCATGAATTTAAGTTTATTAATGTTACATAAATATAATTTTGATAATTCAAACTTTATTGGTTCAGCATAAAAGAATGATATATTCAAATAAACTTTAGATAAGAAANATTATTAATGTTACATAAATATAATTTTATCAATATAATGTAAAATTAAAATTAAACATTTGTATGTAGTTGAAAAACTAATTCAAAATTAAGGTTGCTTTTTATTAATAAGATATTCCCTTTAGGTGGTAACAACTAGCATGTGGAATATTTTCCCCTTAAAAGCTAATAAATTAGGATGGTTAAGATATTGATTGTGTGTAACAAAGTTTAATACATAGCAAGGTTTTAAAATTGGAGTTAATTGTGATTTGATCTTGTTATTTGTTAGATCATGATTCTAAATCCTTTTTGCACAGAAATATTGAGATCCAAATTAAGTTTAGGTCCTATTTTTAATAGTCTAATTGTACCATTAATTATGTTTTTTTTTGCTTTGATTAATTATAANATATAATTTCTTGGGAAAACCACTAAGGAAAACAACATCATTCCTGTTGCCTCTGTATTTAAATCTAAAGCTAAACTTTGGTGCTTGAAAGATTCCACACCAACACATTTCAAGATATTCCAGGTTTAGCTTACCTAGACATCTTCTAAGCTCTCACTGCACGAAATTCCATAAAAGCCAAACCAAAGAGCTGATTCACATTCAAACTTGATTAAGGGAAAGCTAATTATTGAATTAAAAAAATACTTTTTGGAAAAAGAATTAAGTTATGACAAGCTATATCTATAGGATGATACAACTCTGCCATTAAAGGATATAATTTGTTGCAGAGGTTAATGAATGTTATTATGTATTAAATAAGAGAAGAACATCATATACATCTCCTAGAGATTNTAAAATATTTAAATGTAAAATAAGAAAATAGTTAAAATATAATTTCATAAATTTTGATTTAAAATTTTCAAAATGTCTTGAATTAAAATATTATAAATTAAATTGTTTAAAATACAAATAATGCATCATTATAATATTAATTAAATCATACCAAAATAGTTTCTATATGTTTTTTTTTTTTAATTTTATTGATTTACTCCGTGCTTGAGGCATCGATGCGATGATTGCAATATCGCGCCACTTTTGGCGTTCAGTAAAACTACATTTTAGCTGCTTTTTCTAAAAATTATGATGAAAAACTACATTTTGCAGCCTAACCTAAGCAAATGTGATGGCTACAAATTAATTATGGTTGTACTTAAAAAAAAGTTTGTAATAACCGTTTGAATAATAATTTCTTCTGCAACAACTTCATGATTACTTTAAACAATTATAGCTACTTCTTTAAACAGCTGGGACAGCTTATCATTTGGTTCGCGTGTTTTGCAAGCTTATCCGAAACTGCGTTTGAGTTTTTATACTAAACGCAGACCGCGGGTCGACCCACGCGGCCGGCCCGCGGGTCGACCCCTACGACCGGCCTGCGGCCCGCATTTCAGGATAAGCAGCTTATCCTGAAACGCACAAGTTGTCTCAAACGNAGCTTATCCTGAACGCACAAGTTGTCTCAAACGGACTCTTAATCTCAAATAGAAAGTAAGATAATTCCATTGGAGTGAATGAATTTTGATAATTCAAACTTTATTGGTTCAGCATAAAAGAATGATATATTCAAATAAACTTTGGATAAGAAATGTTCCACCCCCATCAACCCACCAACACAGTATAATTTCTTGGGAAAACCACTAAGGAAAACAACATCATTCCTGCTGCCTCTGTATTTAAATCTAAAGCTAAACTTTGGTGCTTCAAAGATTCCACACCAACACATTTCAAGATATTCCAGCTTTAGTTTATCTAGACATCTTCTAAGCTCTTACTGCACGAAATTCCATAAAAGCCAGACCAAAGAGCTGATTCACATTCAAACTTGATTAAGGGAAAGCTAATTATTGAATTAAAAAATACTTTTTGGAAAAAGAATTAAGTTATGACAAGCTATACCTAGGATGATACAACTCTGCCATTAAAGGATATAAATTGTTGCAGAGGTTAATGAATGTTATTATGTATTAAATAAGAGAAGAACATCATATACATCTCCTAGAGATTNGTGTAAGTTCTTGGGAAAACCACTAAGGAAGACAACATCATTCCTGTTGCCTCTGTATTTAAATCTAAAGCTAAACTTTGGTGGTTGAAAGATTCCACACCAACACATTTCAAGATATTCCAGGTTTAGCTTATCTAGACATCTTCTAAGCTCTCACTACACGAAATTCCATAAAAGCCAAACCAAAGAGCTGATTCACATTCAAACTTGACTAAGGGAAAGCTAATTATTGAATTAAAAAATACTTTTTGGAAAAAGAATTAAGTTATGACAAGCTATACCTAGGATGATACAACTCTGCCATTAAAGGGTATAATTTGTTGCAGAGGTTAATGAATGTTATTATGTATTAAATAAGAGAAGAAAATCATATACATCTCCTAGAGATTATATGAAAGTGTATAAATAACACTTACACTACCAAAAATTGAGCTTCTTTGTCTTGCTCTAGAATAGTCAAGAATGCTCCTCAGAGAGCTGGATGGGATGAACCGAAACCCCGTTTCGAGCGTTATGAACTCGGCCCCATCGTCCCAAGCGGGGCTCCTGATGCAAGCACACCATATAAATAAAAAGTTAGGACTTGTTTGGGATCAATTTTATTTTATTTATTTATTGTTTTTAAAAACATATTTAATTAGCNACTATGAACTCGGCCCCATCGTCCCAAGCGGGGCTCCTGATGCAAGCACACCATATAAACAAAAAGTTAGGACTTGTTTGGGATCAATTTTATTTTATTTATTTATTGTTTTTAAAAACATGTTTAATTAGCTCAAAAAAAAAAAAAGTTTTAAGGATAAAATTAATTGCAGGAAAAGGATAAAATGGGCAGGGGCTTACCTGTCCAACCCCAGCTAGAAGAAAGCGGCCAGATTTTGAGAACGCAAGTGAATTGGCAAATNGTTTTAAGGATAAAATTAATTGCAGGAAAAGGATAAAATGGACAGGGACTTACCTGTCCAACCCCAGCTAGAAGAAAGCGGCCAGATTTTGAGAACGCAAGTGAATTGGCAAATCCAACCTGCATTAATAAGATGTGATGTTAGTTAGCATCCAATCAGAAAAATGCAAAAAAAGAAAACAGCAAGGTGAGTTTTTGCTGCATTATCTTACTGGTTTGACTGGATCTGCTAATTAGTGTAAGGCAAAACAAGAGCTGACATCAGGATTGTTCAGATGATTGCTTATAAGAAATTAGTTGATGAAAGTCTCATTAGTTGGTGATCTAGGCAGAACAAATGTGCTTGCAATTTTTTATTAATTAATAGTCATTATTTGACCATCGGTTCACACGATTGCTTCTTAATAAGAAACTGAATTTGGCAGAGGAAGAAGATTTTTTTCATTTTCTGAGGCCCTTTGCCAATCCTTGGGTACCCNCGATTGCTTATAAGAAATTAGTTTATGAAAGTTTCATTAGTTGGTGATCTAGGCAGAACAAATGTGCTTGCAATTTTTTTTAATTAATAGTCATTATTTTAATATCGGTTCACCCTATTGCTTCTTAACAAGAAACTGAATTTGGCAGAGGAAGAAGATTTTTTTCATTTTCTGAGGCCCTTTGCCAATCCTTGGGTACCCATTTTTTATTTGTTTTTTTTGTTCTTTGACAAATATTTTTTTTCTTTCTTGTCAGGTTGATAAGAAATTAAATGTTTCTGTTTTTTTTTTTTTGGTGAAGGGAAATATCATTGATTGACCCCATAAAATTATCTTCCTATTGTTCAATAAAGTTAAAAAGGAGTTGTATCTAGAAATACATTTGCTCATATTTCCTAGGTAATCCTAATTATCTATAATGTACTTTGAAATCTAACAACAAAAACATAATTAATTTGCATTCCTACCATTTCCTTTAAGCCAAACAAACCATTAAGGTTACAGCCCATGAACCTAAACACCAAGGTTAAGTGCAAACTGAGGAAAGAATAACTACAATTCAATTAACATTCAAAAGTTCATTAAAAAAAAAGAAAAACAGAAGTTTACATGTGTGGCACCCAATTCTACTGCATTTACGTATCTCACACCAAAACTTTGATTTTTACAAACACAGCACATTACCCATGCATGAAAATGTGAATTTCATTGTTCCACACCATTGAAACGTGTGAATTGGGTGCTGTTTGTAAAATGAAAGTTTTGGTGTGACATACCTAAATGGATAAGAATTGGGTGCTGCGTATCTGAATTTCCGAAAAAAAAAATGCTTTAAAAAGAGGAAGTAAAACAATGTGTGAATGATACCAAGGGATAGGCAAATAAAGGCNTAGTTAGCATCCAATCAGAAAAAATGCAAAAAAGGAAAACATCAAGGTGAGTTTTTGCTGCATTATCTTACTGGTTTGACAGGATCTGCTAATTAGTGCAAGGCAAAACAAGAGCTGACATCAGGATTGTTCAGACGATTGCTTATAAGAAATTAGTTGATGAAAGTCTCATTAATTGGTGATCTAGGCAGAACAAATGTGTGTGCAATTTTTTTTTAATTAATAGTCATTATTTTACCATCGGTTCACACTATTGCTTCTTAATAAGAAACTGAATTTGGCAGAGGAAGAAGATTTTTTTCATTTTCTAAGGACCTTTGCCAATCCTTGGGTACCCATTTTTTATTTGTTTTTTTTTTTGTTCTTTGAAAAATATTTTTTTCTTTCTTGTCAGGTTGATAAGAAATTAAATGTTTTGTTTTTTTTTTCGGTGAAGGGAAATATCATTGATTGATCCCATAAAATTATCTTCCTATTGTTCAATAAAGTTGAAAAGGAGGTTGTATCTAGAAATGCATTTGCTCATATTTCCTAGGTAATCCTAATTATCTATAATGTACTTTGAAATCAAACAACTAAGACATAATTAATTTGCATTCCTACCATTTCCTTTAAGCAAAACAAACCATTAAGGTTACAGTCCATGAACCCAAACACCAAAGTTTTAAGTGCAGACTGAGGAAAGAATAACTACAATTCAATTAACATTCAAAAGTTCATTAAAAAAAAAAAACAGAAATTTACATGTGTGGCACCCAATTGTGGCACCCAATTCTTCTACATTTACGTATCTCACACCAAAACTTTGATTTTTACAAACACAGCACATTACCCATGCATGAAAATGTGAATTTCATTGTTCCACACCATTGAAATGTGTGAATTGGGTGCTGTTTGTAAAATGAAAGTTTTGGTGTGTCATACGTAAATGGATAAGAATTGGGTGCTGCGTATCTGAATTTCCAAAAAAAAAAAAAATGCTTTAAAAAGAGGAAGTAAAACAATGTGTGAATGATACCAAGGGATAGGCAAATAAAGGCTGGATGCTTTTATCATCACTTGCAATGGTCCATAGACGAACAACACCATTAGCAGCTCCAGATGCAGCAAGATCAGTTCCTCTGCACACAGCAACTGAGCTGACCCAAGATTGAGCTAAGGTGGAGCTGCCGCCTTCACAAAACCCATTTAACATACAAATAACAAGAATAAAAAATCAGTCAATTTACAGAAAATGCGAGAGGAAATACTAACGGCATGAATGGAATAATTTTTGTTTTTTGCTTTATATATATATATATATATATATATATATATATATATATATATATATATATATATATATATATANAGAGCTGCCGCCTTCACAAAACCCATTTAACATACAAATAAAAAGATTAAAAAAATCAGTCAATGTTACAGAAAATGCGGGAGGAAATACTATAGGCATGACTGGGATAATTTTTGTTTTTTGCTTTTTATTGTTATCATTATTTATTTATGTTATGATTTAACAGTGTATTGTTGGGTCCCGGATGTGAAAAGTGAAGGGTTGTGTAAAGTAGTTAACATTCCACGTAAAATTTGGCGAAAAATCATGACATGAATCATTTTGATTGTTGTGTAAATGCTATAGCGTCCCCTGGAAGTGACTCGATGTATAGTTTCATTACGGTGAAAAGTGTGTAAGGGCAGCTACACTGGCGTCGGGTATAGTGTCAAATAAACAAGGGTTCTCACATTTCAGATGAATGAGGTAAAGAAATTAATCTATGAAACTAATATTAAGATAGCATCTTAGAATATAGGTATTCTTACGGGTAAATTAATCGAATCAGTTGATATTATGATTCATAGTAAGATAGATATCTTATGTATTCAAGAAACTAAATGAGTAGGAGAAAAATCTTAGGAGATTGATAACTTAAGTTTTAAACTTCTATATTCAAGTAAGAGTCACACTAGAATTGGTGCAGGTGTAATTATAGATAATAGTTTAAAAGATAATAGTATAAAAATTAATAAAATTGGAGATAGAATTATAGCCCTAAAGATTATTATTGAAACTAAGATTTTTAATATTATAAGTGTTTATGCTCCTCAAACAGGTTTAGATATATGCTCTAAAGAAAAATTTTGGAATGACTTAGAAAACTATACAAATGATACCTCTTGAAGAAAAAAATTTTATTAGAGGAGATTTAAATGAACAAGTCGGTAGAGTGATGAAAAATTTTTTAAATATCATGGTGGCTACGGTTCTTGAGTGATTTATGAAGAAGGGAGAGTCATATTAGATTTTGCTTTAGCGTTTGATTTTATTATTGCTAATACTTTATTAAAAAGAAAAGATAAAAAATTATTACTTATAAAAATAGATCTAATAAAACACAGATTGATTATTTTCTTACGATGAGAGATAGTTGAGAATGAAAAGAATGTAAGGTCATTCCAAGTAAGAATTTAAGTACTTAACATCGATTATCAGTTCTATATTTTAAGATAACGAGTTGTAAAATAAAAAATACTAAGAATCATTGTCGTAGAATTAAATAGGGGCACCTAAAAAACACAAATAAAATTATTTTTTATGAAAAAAACTTCAAGATTTCAAGACTTGGGATGTTCATGAATAAGCAAATTCTATATAGAATAAAGTAACAAACACTATTAAACAAATGACAAAAGATATATTTGGAAAATTAGAAGAAAAAATTTTCATAAATAAAAATAGTTGATGGTGAAATAATAATGTACAAGAAAAGATAAAATATAAAAACTTATGCCATAAAAATTAATTTAAATGTAAAAGCTTAGAGAACTGAGAAAAATATCAAAATGACCCGTCGGGAGTCTAAGAAAACAATCTGTGATATTAGCGATCTTTATAACATATTAGAAACTAAAGAAAGTGAAAAATATATGTATAAACTAACCAAACAAAGAAAAAAGAAAAGTAAGGATTTAACTCAAGTGTATTAAAGATGAAAATCAAAAAGTAATTTTATTATGATATTCAGCATAATGGGTGAAAACATCTAACTCAAGTAATGTGTATTAAAAATGAAAATCAAAAAATATTTTTCTTAGAAAAAGAAATTTGAGTGAGTTATATTGTTAAATTTTTAATTAAATTTTTGAAAATACGATCTACCATAGTGATCTTAATATCGTTAATAATAATAAAATGTTACATTTTTTACCGTCACATTAGTAAATAAAGTTGAGGATGTTTTAAAAAAAAGTAAGGGCGGAAAGCCTGTAGGACCTGATGATATATCCCAATTGAAGTGTGGAAATATATAGGAGATTTGACAGTTTATTGGTTCACTAAACTCTTTATATTATTTTAAAAGCTAAAAAAAATATTTGAGTAGAGGAAGAGTATTTTGGCTTTCATTTTTAAGAATAAAGGGGGTGCACCAGAGTGTACAAATTTTAGAGGAATTAAGTTGATGTGTCATACTTTAAAATTATGGAAGAGAATAATTGAACATATGTTAAGATTGATTACAAAGATTTCTCATAATCAATTTGGATTTATGCCGAGCCAGTCTACTATGAAAGTTATACAATTATTGAGAGATTTGATGGAGAAATTCAAAGAGAATAAGGAGGATCTACATATGATTTTTATTCATGTAGAAAAAGCTTATGATAAGGTTCCAAGAGATATCCTTTGGAGAGTTCTAGAGAAGGAGTTGATATGACTTATATTCGAGTCATTAAAAATATGTATGCTAGAGTCGTTACTTGTGTTCGAACAAAAGTTGGATTGACCAAGTATTTTCCTATTTCAGTTGGATTACATCAGGGATCGGCTTTAAGCCCGTATCTTTTTGCTTTAGTTGTGCTCATACTAGACATTTACAGTAGGATGTACCTTGGTGTATGTTTTTCGCTGATGATCTCCTTCGCGTGATAAGACTAGAGAAAAAGTTCAGGAAAAACTTCAATTATGGATGTCTACATTGGAGTCTAAAGGCCTTCGTTTGAGTAGAACTAAAACTAAATAGATGGAATATTATTTTAGTAGTAGTAGCTCTAGTGACAAAGTTGTCACTGAGTGATCAAATTATTAAAAGGTGTGAACGATTTAGATATATCGAGTCTATTGTTCAAAGTGATGGTGATATAGATGGGGATGTTATTAGTAGAATTCAAGTTGGTTGGTTGAAGTGGAGGAATTTTGGGGTCTATTGTGTGATAGAAAAGTACTACTTAGACTGAAGGAAAAATTTTATAAGATGGTGGTGAGACCTACGAAGCATAAAACTAAGTAGAGTGTTGTCGAGATGAGAATGCTTAGGCCGATGAGTGGCTTTACACTTGGAGACAAAATGCAAAATGAATATATTTGTGATAGGGTTGGTGTAGCTCCACTGGCAGACAAAATTAGAGAGTCGTCTTTAGATGGTTTGGTCACATTAAAAATCAATCAGCTGATGATCTCAACAGGAGCAAATGTTTTAGATTCAACTTATGTTAAAAAAGGCAGAGGTACACCTAAAAAGACTTGAGCATATTAAATAAAAAAATGATCTCAATTTATTAGAATTAAATGAAAATATGACACTCAATACGACGCAACGAAGAGAAAAAATATTCATGTAGCCAGCCCCACTTAGTATGATAAAGGTTTGTTGTCGTTACTTATGTTGATTTAAATTAAAACATATTTGATTGAGGTAGTTACTTATGAAAAAACTGAAAATATCTTTTAAGTGCTTTAAGTGTTTTTCAAAAAAGGTTGACTTATTTTTAAAAACAAAAAATAAAAATATATAAAAATTATACCAACTAATCATATTCTCATAAGCAAAAGAAAAAAAACAAAAACAAAGAACAAAATTAATGCCAAACAAGCCCTAAGCTAAAATGACAAATACAGAAAAAAGCATGAGCATTTTTTTCCCCCCTTTTTCTTCTCTTTTTCAATTTCGAAGATATGGAACAAAACATGGTATAAATAAGTAAGACTTTCGTGAAAAATGGCCAAAATGCCAGATTCTTCTTTAGGCAACATGCATCATAAGCATTGTAGGAAGGTATCTTACCTGCATGATTTCCATTAGGCAAGCCTTCATTTTTATCAATAGGCGAGTGCTCATTATGAAATGCTGACAGAGCATGTGCATTTTTTATAATATGAGTAGGCTTCTTCCGCAATATGCTCCAAAGCTCTATACTCCCATCATCAGATCCAGACAAGAATTCACCATCATTGATGAAGCAACAACACTCAAGCGATGATGCAGGTGCTCGGAAAACTAACTGTGATTCCTCCGGAACCTATAGAAAAAAAGTGAAGTACAAATCTTTAAAAGGCAACTAATTTCATCACCATGAAATTTATCATCAGTGAATATGAGCGTGACAAAGCTAAAATCTGACGAATAAAAATAATTGGAAGCAAAATTAATTAGCATTGAAAATGTCCTCTCTTCTGTATACTTTTCTCAATGAAAATGGCATGTACAGCACATATCTTGAAATATTTTGCATAGCTGTATCTTAGATCACATATTTAATCAGTTTTCTGCATTAGAAGTGCTTAATTAGCTCAGTTTTTGCACTGTTATTAAGTCTTCAAATACCAATGAGAAAAGAGATCCTTTGACAGGTCTTGCGATCAGCTTGAGAGGTGTAACCCATTGGCACAGTTAAACTATAAAAACTATGGAACATTCAATCATTTTTTTAATTGCATTAGGAAAACTGTCAGCATGAAATGATTATGGGGGAAATACTATATACCTTCTCCAATAGTAGATCAAAAAATTCTTGATTTAAACTCAGGTCAAATTAGCCATAGATAATAACAACTGTGGCAGTTAAATGATTGAAAAATAACAGAAGTTCCGTGTAAATCTACAGAAGTGCAAATAATTTCTGNCAATTCGAATATCATCTTTATATGGCCAACTGTGTATGAGGAGATTCAAACTCCCTACCTGAGAGGTTTTATACCGTGCATGTCAATCAACATGCAGGGGTATGCGGCACATGCATATATATTTATATATATATATATATANTTAGAGAGCTCAGTTGATTTTTCTCTAAGGTATATGAATTTAGCGTAAATCTAACCAAATATAAAAAATATATACATAAATTAAATCTAACACTCCGTTAAATCAAACTTCAGCTGTTCATATCTGCTCATCAGACTCTATCAGCGATCTTCTTCTCGATCTGAAAAGTCTGAATTTTTAGTGGATTTGATAAATCATATTTAAGTTAAGGTCATGGTGGAAATGCTTATATTCATTAAATTATAAAATGGACTTAGAAATTAATATTAATTGATTTAAAGTCTACATTGATAAAATCAATTAAAGTCATTTATATGTACCAAGGACAGTTGAAAATGCTTGCTTAGAAGGAAAGTGATTGGGAACAAAAGTAGAAGACCTTTTCCTTTGTTTTTAGTGGACACTAGCATGTATTTGGGGTTCTTTTATTTACAAATATTTAAATTTTAGATGTAATTTAAAATAAAATTAATGTGTTGGAAGTATTTTGTGAGGTTTGATTTGTCATAAATATATAACAAGTTTTAATCATTCGTGAAATGCTCCAATTTTTGCGAGCAAACATGGCTATTTAGTTAAAAGCTGTTACGTTCGTTTCTACGAAATAACTTTAGGAGAAGTTAGTTCCGGAGATGTTGTTTCATCAAACGAAAGTTTTTTTACACGTCGTCGTTCACTATAATGAAACGGAATATCACCACTTTCTCAAGTAAAACCTCAGTGAATTGGAATAAACTCAAACAACATTATGATTTGCACAATCTCTAAAAAAATCTGATTTTTTTTTTTTAAATTAGAGGTCATCTACCTCTGACATCCCACATTGGCAATTGTTTCATCTGCATTATGGTCTCTACTTTTAAGCAGCATCTCTCACATTTAGTACCTTTTTTTTCTTTCCCTGTGTTATTTTACTCTTCTTGTCTTCAAGGGAAGTCCCCTTCTTAAAAAACTATGTAAAAATTGTCAGAAACATCTTTAGTAATGCATGCCTAGCAAATCATAGCATGCATGAATATATACATACATATAATTTAGTTACTCTTATCATCTAATGGCATGTTACCCTATTCTAAACTATACTATAACTTATTTTTGAAATATCAAACTTTTCGCCCTCATTAATATATTTTGAGTTTTGATGAGCTAAATAATCACACAACTTGTCTTGAGGGGTTGGGAATTACTTGAAGTTGTTGACATAAGGCATTAATAAGTGAGTTTGAGCTAGCTTACTAAGTGAAAGCTTAAGTTGATTCCTCACATTTAAGGGACAAAATATAAGGATCGGATGTCCGCACGTTCAATCACGGGATGCCATATCACCTTATATGGTATTTGCATCGACGTGGCCTCTTATGATTGGACGTTCGGGGATAATATTTTCTCTATTTAAGGAGAGGTATTTAGTGGTTTTTATCTTTTAGGATTTCATATAACTTGAGCTAATCTGTATGGGATATGACGAAGCTTGGTTTTAAAATTAAGCTTGAGGAATTTTATGTTGTCGGTTTAATTTAGAAAATATGTTGTAAATGATGATAATAATTTACTCGCCTATTAAGCCTATTAAGGAATGCGGATCAAAATAAAATCAAAATTGCTCTTGGCCGACCATTAATACTTTTATAAGAAAATATGTTTTTTTATCTATACCACTAAGTGCTAAAAAAATATTTCTAAATGTCATAGTAAGTCTCCCCCCTCATGTGATACTTCTCTATGTTGATTGTACATCACCTCAATTGAAAGTCTTCAAGAGACCCCGCAATCTATGATATATCAATAGTAGTATTCACTTGATTCATGCCCAATCATGATAGCCTAAAAATCCTTGTCAAGCTTTCATAGCTTAAACCACTTATTACAAAATCTAAATCAAATGGGGCCAAATTAACCTCAATAAATTTATAATCAAATCAACACTGTCATTGTCGGGTCCCCAAGTCCCTGATGTGAAAAGTGAAGGGTTGTGTTACGCAGTTGACAACCAACATAAAATTTGTCAAAAAATCATGACATGAATTCTTTTAATCATTGTGTAAATATTTATAATCAAATCAGTTTAATCATAATCCCTCCCACATAACATCAACTCTAACCACTACTCAGGAATTTTGAACTAAAGTGGGCCATGTTGGTTCTTTGATGAATCTACTTATTTTTAGCTCATAAATTTAAGTTTATTAATGTTACATAAATATAAATTTATCAATATAATGTAAAATTAAAATTAAACATTTGTATTTAGTTGAAAAACTAATTTAGAATTAATAAGACATTCCCTTAGGTGGTAACAACTAGCATGTAGAATATTTTCCCCTTAAAGGCTAATAAATTAGGATGGTTAAGACATTGATTGTGTTAAACAAAGTTTAATACATAGCAAGGTTTTAAAATTGGAGTTAATTGTGATTTGATTTTGTTATTTGTTAGATCATGATTCTAAATCCTTTTTGCACAGAAATATTGAGATCCAAATAAAGTTTAGGTCCTATTTTTAATAGTCTAATTGTACCATTAATTATGTTTTTTTTTGCTTTGATTAATTATAATCAGGTGATTAGAAACAAAATATTTAAATGTAAAATAAGAAAATAATTAAAATATAACTTCATAAATTTTGATTTAAAATCATATTTAAAATTTTCAAAATGTCTTGAATTAAAATATTATAAATTAAATTGTTTAAAATACAAATAATGCATCATTATAAAATTAATTAAATCATACCAAAATTGTTTCTATATGTTTTTTTTTTAATTTTATTGATTTACTCCGTGCTTGAGGCATCGATGCGATGATTGCAATATCACGCCACATTTGGCGTTCAGTAAAACTACATTTTAGCTGTTTTTTCTAAAAATTATGATGAAAAACTATATTTTGCAGCCTAACCTAAGCAAATGTGATGGCTACAAATTAATTATGGTCGTACTTAAAAAAAAGTTTGTAATAACCGTTTGAATAATAATTTCTTCTGCAACAACTTCACGATTACTTTAAACAATTATAACTACTACTTTAAACAGCTGGGGCAGTTTACCGTTTGGTTCGCGCGTTTCGCCAGCTTATCCGAAACTGCGTTTGAGTTTTTATACTAAACGCAGACCGCGGGTCGACCCACGCGGCCGGCCC